>CAUYRH010011786.1:0-12081 GCA_963574655.1 Perodicticus potto | reverse complement strand
CTTAGTCTTTTTTTTTTTGAGACAGCGCCTCAAGCTGTCACCCTGGATAGAGTGCTGTGGCATCACAGCTCACAGCAACCTCCAATTCCTGGGCTCAAGGGAGTCTCCTGCCTCCACCTCCCAAGTAGCTGGGACTACAGGTACCTGCCACAACACCCGGCCATTTTTTGGTTGCAGCCGTCATCGTTGTTTGGCGGGCCCAGGCTGGATTCGAACCCGCCAGCTCAGGTGTACGTGGCTGGCGCCTTAGCCCATTGAGCCACAGGCGCCGAGCCCACATACCTAATTTTTAAAAAATTGATAGATTTTAATTTTTAGACAAGCTGTGGGCTCACAGCAAAACTGAGATGAAAGTTCACACAGTCCCCACATACTCTCCCTCGGTCTCCTTCTGCACCCACCTACCCGGGGAGTGGTCTGTCTTTATAGTCCATGAACCTATGTCACATCATCGTAGTTATCACCCAAAGCACGTCTTTTACTCACCCTCCGAGGAGTCGCGTGGAATTCCTGGCTGATCCCCTTCCTCCTGCTGGTGCTGTGGTGCTGCCTCGCAGTCTCCAGGCCACCTGGAGCAGCAGCTCTGCCTGTCGAGTGGGAAGCTTGGGAAGGTTGGGAAGGTGGAGCTGACGCCACCTGAGAGTGGCACCTGAAGTGGCCCTTCTGTTGCTGTGTCTTCTGGTCAGAAAGTTTCAGGCTGGGCTCCAAGGTGGGTCTCTGAGGATACTGGGGGGCTGCGGGCAGATGCTCTGTAACCCTGTGCCCGCCTTGTCTCATCCAGGCCCAGGGCCCTGGGGACTGACACTGCTGGTCCCGGGCCTCCTCAGCTGCACCATGGCCACCCCAGATGTGAGCGTCCACATGGAGGAGGTGGTCGTCGTGACAACCCCAGACACTACAGTGGATGGCAGTGGTGTGGAGGGGGTGAAGACAGTGCTGGTGACAACCAACTTGGCTCCTCACGGGTAAGGACTGAGCCTCAGTGTCACTGGGCCCGTGCAGGGCTTAGGCTGGTTTGACCCTGGTGTGGCCAGTGAGCCCAGGGTTTTCTCTACTTGTGGTATTTCTAAAACTGGACTCAGTGTCTGTAAGTAGAGAGCATGAGGAGGAACGGAAATGTTGCACTGGCTGAATCCAGCTGTAGATGCTGTGAGGACACTTCAACCTTTCCTGCTGGGACACGGTCTGTGCTCTTCATGTGCTGAAATATGTGCTGCTTTCTCTTCTGCTGAGGTGGACCTGCAAGGATGGTTGGGAACTATGTTTTCGGAAATGAAGCTGAAGAAACCGTGGTTTTCTTGACATTCCTCAAGAAACTGTTTCTTCCTTAACTTCCTACCAGACATTCACTTCAAATGTTAGTTTGGAAGGGCTCACATTTGCCCAAACTGCCAGCTTTCTTCTGCTGGCTATAGGTGGGGCTGTGAGGAGGTGGCGGTATGGCTCCTGGCCGAGAAGGGCATCCCTGCCCCACTGGGGTCCTGGGGGGCTTTCTGGGTGAGGGACTGCCAGGTCCTCATTTGCCCTGTAGGGTCTGGGCCATCAGGCTAGGACGGCCTTCCCAACCTTCTGTCTTTGGCATCACTGTGGAGTCCTCAGGCTGACCTCAGATGTCACTAAGGGGAAGCTGTTGACTTCCTCCCTGTGGGGAGGGGCAGCAGGTGGCCTTGTGGCCTTGGCTGGGATGTGTCACCTCCGTCATTCGGTCTCATCTGCCTCCTGGTGCCTGGACATCTTCACCTGACACCGTCAGCATCCGTAGAAGAATGTGTCCCTCTTCTCACTTGTCCTGTAGACCCACGACCAAGCACAGGGTTAGGGTGGAACCAAGACTGCCCCTTGGCAGGAAGTTACAAAATATCATGGCGGTTTCTTCTGGCCTGGTCACTTGTCTACCTCTTACCTCTTCCTGAACCCCGTGGGTCTCATCCAGGGGTGGCATCTGGCCCAAGGCCATGGCCTCACAGGCTCCACTGGGTCTGGGTGAGTTGGGGCTTCTTGGAGGTGATGCCTCCTGATTTAAAGACCTCTGAACTAAAACCACAGACTCCCTCCCCGCCTCCCACGATGATAGCAAGACCAGGCAGGCAGCTGGTGAGTCCTTTTGAAAAGCCACCTTGCTGAGCCTTTGAGGCGGGCCCTTTGCTGGATGTGGCCTTAGAGCTCTGCAAGGCTGGGAGAAAGTCTTATACCCCGAGGCCATTTCTTATGTGCCAGTCTTGCCAGCTGGGAACTGAGGATATAAACAGTCTGATCCCGGTTAATCCCTGTGCATTTTTTTTTTTTTTGAGACAGAGCTTCAAGCTGTCACCCTGGATAGAGTGCCGTGGCATCACAGCTCACAGCAACCTCCAATTCCTGGGCTCAAGCAAGTCTCCTGCCTCTGCCTCCCAAGTAGCTGGGACTACAGGCACCCACCACAATGCCCGGCCATTTTTTGGTTGCAGCCATCATTGTTGTTTGGCGGGCCCGGGCTGGATTCGAGCCCACCAGCTCAGGTGTACATGGCTGGCGCCTTAGCCCATTGAGCCACAGGTGCCGAGCCAAGATATAGAAGTTTTAGCACTAAATGTCTGCCACTTAGAGATCATAATGAAAGTATTACTGAAGAAGGGATATTGATAATAAACGTTTATTCAGAGTCTGGTGGGAAATTCAACATGGCTCCCACACTTTCTAAATTACTTGGTTTTTTGTGTAATGCTCAACAACATTTATCACACCTTTCTCTTCCAACTCCACTGCCTATCGCCCATGATTTAAATACTCTTATCTACCTGTAACCTGATTTTTTCCCTCTTTTTGGATTTCACATTGTTTCTGCATGGTCTACCCCCACCCTCTGTGCACAGGCTCCCTAGGGCTTCATCTGCTTTTTCCAGCTTCAACTACCAACTTCAGATTGACAGCTTCCAAGACTTTGCCTCTGGACCTGATCCCTGTTCTCGGTTCATCATTTCTGTTTGTCTACAAGACCCTTCACACACACCAAAAAAATCTAAAAAATACCCATCCATGTCAGATGGAGAAGACTACTGGAACAATAGATGTGTTAAATTTCTCTGTATAATGGAGAGCTGCAATTATGAAATCTAAATTACTGAAAATGTCTTTATTTTGAACTTCATAAAATTTCACTTTTAAAATGTGTAGCTCTTAACATTTGACTACCATTAT
Source organism: Perodicticus potto (assembly GCA_963574655.1). Lineage (NCBI taxonomy): Eukaryota > Metazoa > Chordata > Mammalia > Primates > Lorisidae > Perodicticus > Perodicticus potto. The sequence continues at coordinate 8,904 of CAUYRH010011786.1, read as the reverse complement.
TATGGTGGCAGACATTTTTTGGAGGTTTTTGCGCGGTTAGAAGTGAAGCGTGCGGTTAGAAGTGGAGAGGAAGACGTGAATGTGAAAAATGCCTTAGAGAAAGGTAGTAGCTTTTGATGATTATTAGATGTGGGAGTCTTAAAAAGAAGTCAAAATTGCAAGTATTTCTAAACTTTGTAGAATTCATACATGAAAATTCTATTAATGTAGAAATTATGGAAACACAAGAATGTTTGTGTTAGAAAATTTTACACATATGGCCGAGTTTGGAGGCTCACGCCTGTAATTCTAGCACTTTAGGAGACTGAGGCAAATGGAATGCTTCAGTTCAGTAGTTGGGACCAGCCTGAGCAAGAGAGAGCAAGCAATAGAAAAAATAAAAAAACTAGCTGGGCATTGTGGTGGGTCCCAGTAGACTTGAGCTGGCCCCAAACTCCTGAGCTCAAGCAATAGAAAAAATAGAAAAACTAGCTGGACATTGCCATGGGTGCCTGGAGTGTCAGCTTTTGGGAGGCTGAGGCAAGCGGATAGCTTGAGCTGAAGAGTTTGAGGTTGATGTGAGCTATCGTGACACCATGGGACTCCAGCCAAGGCAATAGGACACAGTGAGTCTGTCTCAAAAAAAAAGAGGAAGAAGAAAATCTTAAACATTTGAACTGAGGTGTTTGTAGGACATTCAGATAAAATTATCTATGACATAGTGACTCTATTATAAAGACCAAGTTCTAGACTAACAATAATTTGAGAACTGTGGAATGGTAATTAAAATGCAGTGTACACCACACACAGGAAGACATTGAGTAGAGGACAGATCTCTGAGTGGGAACAAGACCTCTGAGTGACACCAGTACATAAGAGGTAGGAGGAAAACAATGAAGTCATGGAGAGGTTCCCGGGAGATTATGAGAGCAGCGTGTGCAGAACAGTGTAAGTGTGACATAGAATCCAAATCAAGTGGAAAACCTCTGGGAAGGAAATCAATGTAGTAGCTGTTCAAAGAAATAGAATAACATGAAGATGAAAATTATCCTGTGGAGGTGGCATTTCAGAGATCCCTGATGTCTTCTGTCAGAGAGGTTTCTGGAAAGTTGTAAGAGCAAGAGACAGTAATGTGAGGTGGAGACAGACGTGAGCTGTGAACACATGATCCTTTCTAGAAATTAAGATTAGCTTGAGAAGTTTGAAAACTAGATCATTAGAGTCAAAGAATAAAGAATAGGTATGTTTACTCATTATGTTTAGGACATGATTGTTACGGACATATTTTTAATGTGAGAGAAAAGTACCCAGAAGAGAAGGAGAGCTGTTTAAAATACAGGAAAGTTGGGGAAAAATTATTGGGTCATGGTCTTAAAGAAAAAGGATTCGAAGCTCAAAACAAAGTTACCCAGTAACCCGGAATTGTTAAGTAGATGAGCCAGTGGGGATAAAGACTTTGAAGTGAGGGTGGGATGTAAAATGGTGAAAAATGGTGTTTTTATATACACTGAAGTAAAGGAAAAAAGATTTGAAGTTCATGTTTAATTAAGGTCTAGAATAGATTGAATTCACTAAACTTTAATTTAGTACCATACAAAAATATGGTAATGCAGGTTTTTCAGAAATGATCATTCAGAATATTTAATTCATATAGACTTAGAGGGAACTGAACTCGACAAAAACACCCTGAACATTCCTCTCTGTGTACAGGCTGCATTCAGTGACCACAGCCTGGAGTAAATACAATAACTGAAGTGCTTTCCACGAACCACCACAGAGCAAAGTGCTCTGCACGTATCTCCTGATTTAACCTAATTTAATGGCTATGAGGTAGCAACTATTATTACCCTCTTTTTTACAAAGGAGAACTAACGACTTCAGGTGTAGTCATATTTTAGCACAAAATCGACCATAAATAAGGGGTAGCATCAGGATTTAAACCCAAGTTTATCTGACTCCACAGCCCACACTTTCATTCCTGAGCAATGCTACATCCCTGCTGCTAACGTTACTCACAGCCCAGGACTCTGTGTGCTGAGTTAACAAGGATCGCCGCCTCCTACCCCCTTTTGCTTCGATTCCTTCTGAAGGAAAGTCTACTTGCCTGAAGCAGAAGAAACACTATGCACAGTTTAAATGATATAATCAAAGACTCCCTACTTAGACTAAATAAAATTAAATCTAAAAAGTCCCCTGTGCACTTCCCTCACTGCAATACTCTCCTTGCTGTAATCAGAGAGCATACACATCGATACTTAAATTTAATATATGAAATTAAAACACTTGCAGCTTTGAATGGCGCTGATATTCATAATGTCCTGGACTGAGAAAAAGATAATTACAGCCATCATTTTTGAAAGATAAGATTCTCATCACTGTTCAAAGTGAAGAAGGCCTGAGACGATGACGACTTTAAATAGAAGTCTAACCATCCAAGGGTCAAATGTGGAACAATATTAGCACATTATTTTCTGAACATGCTCATTTTCACATTACAGGTTTTTTTTTTTCGGGTTCTAGGAAATTACATAGCATCAACTTTATTGAAAATATTCAAGGCACCCTTCTAGTTAGTATTCATATTGATTTGGTGTCCTCGTTTTAGACTGGAACAGATGCTAGAAGACTTAGTTCATCCCAGATATACAAACTGAAACGTGAAAAATCAAAATGGATAAATTATTTTACAAACTCACAGAATAGTTACTGGAAATTCAGTGCTGGAAATCAGCTCTGTGTTTGTGCAAGTGCATGGGTGTGTGCGTGTGTCTATGTGCACGCGTGTGTGCATGTGTGTGCGTATGTATGTGCGTGTCTATGTGCGTGTGTGTGCGTGTGTCCCTGTGTGCACGTGTTTATGTCCACATGTGTGCACATGCGTGTGTGTGCGCATGTGTGTCTGTGTGCGTGTGTATGTGTGCATGTGTGTGCATGTGTATGCACGTGTCTATGTGCATGTGTCTATGTCCGTGTGTGTGTGCATGTATGCACACGTGTCTGTGTGCGTGTGTCTCTGTGTGAGTGTGTGCACGTGTGTATGTGCATGTGTATGCACGTGTCTATGTGTGTGTGTGTGTCTATGTGTGCGTGTATAAGTCCACATGCCTGTATGCACGTGTCTATGTGTGCATGTGTGTGTATGTGTGCATGTGTCTATGTCCGTGTGTGTGCATGTATGCGCACGTGTCTGTGTGCATGTGTCTCTGTGTGTATGTGCGTGTGTATGTGCACAAGTATGTGCATGTGTATGCACGTGTCTTTGTGTGTGTGTCTATGTGTGCGTGTGTAAGTCCACGTGCCTGTGTGCACGTGTCTATGTGCATGTGTATGTGCATGTCTATGTGCTCATGTCTATGTGCACGTGTGTGTGCATATGTATGCGCATGTCTATGTGCATGTGTCTATGTGTGCATGTGTCTATGTCCACGTGTGTGTGCATGTATGCGTGCATGTGTGTGCATGTATGCGCATCTGTGTGCATGTGTCTCTGTGTGTATGTGTGTGTGTATGTGCGTGTGTATGTGCACATGTATTGCATGTGTATGCACGTGTCTATGTGTGTGTGTGTCTTTGTGTGCGTGTATAAGTCCGCGTGCATGTGTGCACGCGTCTATGTGCATGTGTCTGTGTCCATGTGTGTCTATGTGTATATGTGTCTATGTGCGCATGTGTGTGTGTGTTTGTGTACGTGTCTATGTACGTGTGTGTCTATGTGCACATGTGTGCGTGCATGTGTACGTGTGTCTATGTGTGCGTGTGTGTGTACGTGTGTCTATGTGTGCATGTGTCTCTGTGTGTGTGTGCGTCTATGTGCACGTGTGTGCATGCATGTGTACGTGTGTCTATGTGTGCGTGTGTCTCTGTGTGTGTGTGCATCTATGTGCACGTGTGTGCATGCATGTGTACGTGTGTCTATGTGTGCATGTGTGTGCGTGTGTCTGCCTATGTTCATACATGTATGTGTGCATGCATGTGTACATGTGTGTGTGCCTATCTATGTGTCCCTTAAACATTTAGCCAAGGCAAGGGTAATCATTGAAATACAAACCTTTAAAATGTGAATCATTCCAATTAACCAAGATGTATTTTCAATCTGAAAGTTTTTATATGCCAAAAAAATACATTTATAAGAAATAGTATTCATATTTTAGACTTTCTTGAAGCTAATTTCCCAAACATACTTTGCCTTGCTCACTGAATGTGTGTTTACCCCACCCACATACACACTATATATCATTAGCCAATTGATTTATGTTTGTCTTCTTTTATTTATTTATTTATTTATTTTTGCAGTTTTTGGTCCCAGCTGGGTTTGTAGCTGCACCTCTGGCACATGGGGCCGGCACCCTACTCCTTTGTCACTCGTTCAATGTCAGTGCCAACCTGTCCCCTGTCTCTCCTACTTATCTTAGTGGAGTCCAACTAACAAAAACACCTCACAGGCACCACCCATGTTTGTCATTTTTTTTAAAAAAAATCACACTTTCTAGGCAGTTCAGGAAGCTAGGAAGCTAAGGGACAACTATAAAGAAACGATGAAAGATGCTCTTAACAGACAACGTCGCGAATCAAGGCATTTTCTCATAAATGCCTTCAGTTAGTGTCTTGCTGATGAATGACTCAGATGAAGCGAATAGATGTGAAATGACTTAACTTTCTTAATGAATATTAATTATTCCATGTAGTAAAACAAGTGATTACTATTTGTTAATGTTTCCATATCTGTGCTGTCATTATAAATACAAGAGCACATTTGGCAGTGCCTGGCGGACACCCGGCTAATGGGGCAGCACTCTGGAGAAGTTGGTGGCCTTAGGAAGTTGACTTAAGAAGCGACACAGCCTGTGTCCACAGTACTATTAATCATCCCTGCAACTTCCAATATCTCAGGACATCAATTCTGCAAAGAGATATTAAATCTAAAATGAGTCATTTGTATAAATTCAAGCCCTTAGACCAGTGGTTCTCAACCTTTCTAATGCCGCGACCCTTTAATACAGTTTCTCGTGTAGTGGTGACCCCCAACCATTCATACGCCTGTATTTGTACAGGAGTTTTAGGCAACCCCTGTAAGGGTCATTCGACCCCCAAATAGGTTGTGACCCACAGGTTGAGAACCGCTGCCTTAGACTCTCCTGAGGACTCCATTTTGGCTTGTTTTTGTTAGTTGGACTCCACTAAGATAAGCAGGAGAGACAGGGGACAGGTTGGCACTGACATTGAACGAGTGACAAGGGCGCTGTTCTATCACACCAGGAAGGGGAAATGTTCATATTTTTCTTTTTTGTCTATTTACTTCTAAAGAGAGTTCTCTGAAGCTGTGATATCCTTTACCTTTTGCTTCAAAAAACTAAAAAGCAAAAGTCATATCAGTTCATAAAGACAAAAAGATGTCTAAGAAATTAGCAGCCTTTTTCTGAAGCCACGCGTGGACGGCAGCAGGAGCCGTGCTGTGCTGTCTGTCCCCCAGGCCCTGCCGCCTGGTGCCCCCTCCCTGGGGCTCCGGGGAGGCCGCCTCCTTCCTGGCCTCCTCTGGATCCTGGTGACGCGGAGCTTTCCCCAGTTGGGGCAGCGTACCTGTCTCCTCTATCTTCTCCTCTTCTGTCTCTTACAGGAACACTTGTCTTTGCATTTTAGGCCCATCCAGGTAATCCAGGAAGATCTTATCCTAAGATCCTTGATTTAATTTTATCCTCACAGACCCTTTTCCGAGTAGAGTTCTATTCACAGGTCCTGGGGGACATACCTACTTTGGGGCTGCCATGCTGCCATGCTGCAATCTCCATGCCTGCAAAGGGTGTTCTATACAAAAGCCTGGGAAAAAGACTTTTCTAACAGAGACTCAAGATTTGAGTTTCAATTTAGACACTTTTCTTGCTTCGTTTTTTTTCAGAAATAACTATAAAAGGAAAGGATTTTAAATTCATGAAAGAAACTTTGGGTAATTCACAGATAAAAGCTGTTCTAACTAAGTGCCTATGGATAATCTAAAATTATTTTTTTTTCTAGTTTTGGATGATGGTTACATGGATATACATTTACCAACATCTACCTAACTTCATATTTGTGAATTTTATTATGTATAAATTTTACCTCATAGAAAAACAACCTTTCCGTGGGAAATTCCTATAATTCTTAAGAGACCCTTCCCGTCCTTCTTAATATGTCAGGGTTTTTGTTGTTGTTGTTGTTGAGTTTTTATGTTTGTTTGTTTGTTTTTTGGAGACGGAGTCTCACTTTGTCGCCCTCGGTAGAGTGCCGTGGTGTCACAGCTCACAGCAACTTCCAGCTCCTGGGCTTAGGCGATTCTCTTGCCTCAGCCTCCCAAGTAACTGGGACTACAGGGGCCCGCCACAACGCCCAGCTGTATTTTTGTTGCACTTTGGCCAGGGCCGGGTTGGGACCCTCCACCCTTGGTACATGGGGCCAACACCCTGCTCACTGAGCCACAGGCACAGCCCAGTATGTCAGTTTTGATTAAGTTCTGTTTTCAAAGAGTTTGTCTATTTAATCCAAATAATCGAATATATTGTTACATATTTTATACAATTGTTCATGACATCCCCTTGTTCCCTTTTTAATAGAATCTAGATTATGTCTCCTGTTTCTTTCCAGATATTGGTAATTTTCACCTCCTCTCCTACAGATCTGTTTAAAATCATTAAAATCTTGGTTACTGCCTTTATAATCTCATTAAGTTCTTATAAACGTACTCAGTGTTCTAAAATTTTGTGTTGATTTAATATATGTTGTATTTTGACAATCAGATCTATTAAAAACCAGTAAAGTGTTCTATGTAAGCCTCATTTTGTGGCTGAGTAGATTGAGATCCAGAGACATTATCTGACTGGCAGAATCTGGACAGAAATTCAGATCTTCCTCGCCAATCTACTGCTACTTACATTCTATGACCCTGATCCTAAAAAGCTCAGATAAAGCCTGCCTGACGGTCAGTCCTGGATAATACCCCAGACACTATAGAGACCGCAAGACAGAGAGCGGTAAGGCGCGCTCAAGCCTGTGAGTCTAAATGGAACACAACAGTTCATTTTAAGCTTCAAAGCCCCATGATAAAGTTTCACACATACATCACTATGTGATTGTTGAGCTGTTTAAAAATACTTGTTGAAGGAACAGTTGCCCCCAATTCCCTTAGTTCCCTTTCTAGTTTCTCTACATTTTTCAAGCTTTGACTAAATGAGTTTTTTTTTTTTTTTTATTAAGGGCTTTTTTATTAATGAGATCGATGAAGCATTTTTTTAGTACCCACAGGAAAGAGAAGTAAAAGATATGTGTAGTCTCAAAGAAAAACATGTTATTAATTCAACAAGTGTTGCTTCATACATATCAGAACATCTCAAGGATTTGTAAAATGAATGTATCTTTATCCACTAATCCTCTTGCAACTTCAAATTAAAATAAACCTTAAATCTTTAGTACACAGGAGCAATGCTAGGAGACGAAAACAAAATCAAGAAGCTACTATCTAGAGAACTGTAAGTCCAATTACAGTGATCTTTGCAGCTTTCAGTTTGCACAGTTGCCTTTGCTAACTTTGGGGGATTGGTTTTAGGTCTCTTGAGGATAACAAAATCCATGGATGCTCAAGTACCTTATTTAAAGTGGTGTAGTATTTGCATATAATCCATGCACATCCTCCCAAATACTTTAAATCATCTCTAAATTCCTTATAATACCTAATACAATATAAATGCTAAGTATAATAATGATTATTATTATACTGTATTTTATTTTTTATTAAATCATAGCTGTGTACATTAATGCAATCATGGGGTACAATGTGCTGGTTTTATATATAATTTGAAATATTTTCATCAAACTGGTTAACATAGCCTTCATGGGATTTTCTTAGTTATTATTTTCAGACATTTATATTCTACATTTAGTAAGTTTCACCTGTAACCTTCTAAGATGCACCGTAGGTGTGATCCCACCAATTACCGTCCCTCCACCCATCCTCCCCCCTCCCTTACCCCTTTTCCCATATTCTTGTACTGTAATTGCCTTACGGCACAAGAATAGCTTTCATATGAAAGCTATAAATTAGAGCTATACTGTACAGTTATAGCTTTCATATGAAAACTATACATTAGTTTCATAGTAGGGCTGAGTACATTGGATACTTTTTCTTCCATTCTTGAGATACTTTGCTAAGAAGAATATGTTCCAGCTCCATCCATGTAAACATGAAAGAGGTAAAGTCTCCATCTTACTTTAAGGCTACATAATATTCCATGGTGTACATATACCACAATTTATTAATCCATTTGTGGGTCAATGGGCACTTAGGCTTTTTCCATGACTTAGCAATTATGCATTGGGCTGCAATAAACATTCTGGTACAAATATCTTTGTTATAATGTGATTTTTGGTCTTCTGGATATATACCTAGTAGAGGAATTATGTGATCGAATGGCTGGTCTATTTTTAGTTCTCTAAGTATTCTCCAAACATCTTTCAAAAAGGAACGTATTAGTTTGCAATTCCCACCAGCAATGTAGAAGTGTTCCCTTTTCTCCACATCCACGCCAACATCTCAGGTTTTGGGATTTTGTGATGTGGGCTAATCTTCCTGGAGTTAGATGATATCTCAAAGTAGTTTTGATTTGCATTTCTCTGATGATTAAGGATGATGAGCATTTTTTCATGTGTCTGTAGGCCCTGCACCTGTCTTCTTCAGAGAAGTTTCTCTTCAAGTCCCTTGCCCACCCTGAGATGGGATCACTTGTTCTTTTCTTGCTAATACATTTGAGTTCTCTGTGTTCTGGTTATTAAACTTTTGTTGGAGACATATACTGTATTTTTTATTGTAGTATTTTTATTGGTGCATTATTGTTTTTGTTGCTGTTTAATATTTCCAATCAGAATGTGGTCAGACCCATTGCTCTAGAACCCATGGATCTG
>CAUYRH010011783.1:0-13174 GCA_963574655.1 Perodicticus potto | reverse complement strand
AATGTCTTAACACTGTAATTGGGTAAATGAGGTGAAGGCTATGTTAATTAGTAGGATGTTAGCCCTCCAATTTGTATAAATAATCAACACATTGAATCCTATAATGACATAAATGTATTCATGATCTATGTACAAATGACTTTAATAAAAAAAAAGGAAAAAAAATTTCTTCTCGACGCCAAATATCTGCCTTGAGTTATGAGTATCAATAACATTAGCCATGACTGCAGATAGAACTGTTACTTGTATGTACATGTAACTCTATTAAAAAATAAAGCTCACTAAGCTACTTGGGGATAATAGTGTCTAGAGCAGTGAATCCCAAAAGCTAATTGTGTTACGTGAAAAGCACGTCCTAAAACCATTCATTTCGTTCTCTCTAATTTCACGCAGTGTTCTTTGGTCTTGCCTTGTGGCCCAGGCTAACGAAGAAGATTCCTCTGGCGTATTCATGAGCCCTGCTTTATTAATTACTCTGTTCAAACTTCCTACCTTTCTTGACACTTCTCTATTTTCGCAATGACGTAACTCTCATCTTAGGACGAACTAAAGAAGTAACTCTCATCTCAGGACAAAGTAGGTCTTTTCTCAAGTGGTTGAGTTTTTTTTGTTTTTTTTTTTATTTCTGATCTCTCCTTTTAACATCTTTGCTTCCAATTCATTTTTTTCTTTCTTGAAGTTGGGAAGTCTCCTTGTTGCCCTCCATCCCCAGAAACAGTATTCATCCTTGACAGTGACGTTCACGTCTTGTCTTGTCTGGGAAGTTCTTTAAACTTTCCCGACTGGAAGGTTAGTTTGGCACGGCCACCTATCCCTGGTTATTTCGTTTGTGTTTGTAAATTCACCAACCAGATTGTTGTGATCAGACACTCAGGGGGGTTCCACATTATACACCTTTGGCTCTATCAGTATTTGCTGTGCAATTTACATGAAGACTATTCTGACAACATTGGGGACAAAGTCAGGATGGAAGGCTGACTTAGGCAATAGCCTGATAATTCTTTTCTGTGCATTTTTCGGCACTTAAAAAAATGCTGCACACGATTTACTGGTACTTTGAATGATGCTGATTAAGAACAGGTATTCCATGAAGCTGTCCCCTGGAAGGCTCACAGCCTTCTCTGGAGAAGTTATCACTTACTCCAAACTAATCAAGTCACGCAAAAATAGCGAGGGTAAAAATGTTTACTTTCCCTTTTCTGATGTTCCTTTTGATCATGGATTGTTCTATTTTCATTTGTTTTATTCCTTTGAGTTCTACCTTAACTTCACGCTAAAGAGTTTGAACTATTTTCACAGAACGTCTTAGAGACCTTAGCGATGTCTTGCGTAATCCCATCCTTTCTCAGAGGGGGAAACTGAGGCCCAGAGAACTGCCGGGCCAGGCTCCTGGTGTCCCCCTGCCTAGGGCTTTCTCTACTATGCTAACAGCTCTCTTGTCATTAGCCACCTGCATTTTCCTATTTACTGTACTTCATTTGACAAATCATTAAAAATAGATAGCACAACACTGGCTTCAAGACTAATCTTTGAGCGGCCCCATTATTTTTAGCTTCCCATGCGGAGGACTGGCTATTTATTCCTGCGCTTTGGTTCCTCTCGGTTAAGAAGGCTTTAATCACGGCAGAACGTCACCTTTTACCCCGTAGTTACCGACTTGCCTGCCCGGCTTTAATAGCCTCCTATGAGAGAGACCTTCTCAACAGCCCTTAGAAAGTCTAAATAAATTATGCCCACAGATTCCTTTTTATGTGCTGTTTTTAGCACACAATTTTCCCAAACAAAAAACCGGGCCAGAGGGCACGGTCGTCTTGGTAGGTGCTTTGAAATGCCTTGCGGTGGAATTTATTCCTTTCTCGAGCTTGGGTAAAGATGGACGCTTGTCTGGGGCTGGGGCTGGGGCGTTGGGGCACATGGTAATGGCGCCAAAGTGAAAAAAGTCCAGGCGTGCAACTGATTTCTCTGTCTGCAAGATGCTAGGTGGCCAGTCTCACTGCATATTTTGTTTTTGGGCTGGTCATTTTTGGTGTTAGTTGGCTCTTCTGGCTTTGCTCTCTGAACACTGGGCTCCTTAGAGCGCCCCCTGCTGGGCAGCTTTTATTGGCTTCCATCTCCATCCCTCCTTCTGCCCCCAGAGCGAGCAGGACCTCTCCTGCCTGTGGCTTCCTGGTTGCCTCTACAAACTGCGGTCACACAGCTGTGCCACTCTCGGCATGCATCTATTTACCTGGGGTTTCACTAGACTAGTTACACCTAATTTCCCGGTGGTATGCCAGAGCCCAGCACAGTGACTGGTACACAGTGAATGCTCACCCAGTGTTCAATGAATGAACTGCCTATCTCCAGTGCATGGTGTAGGCTTGGGATTCTGTCCATCTTTGTTAATCAATGTGTGAATGAGTAACTGAATGAAGAAGGTTGGAGGCAAGATGCTCCCCGCTAGCTGAGCGACCACAGGTTAGCTGTTAACTCAGACTTTTTAAGCCTCATCTTGCTCATTTGTATAATGCGGATAATGATACCATGTTTTTCAGAGGGTGATGGAGAGGATTAAGCCACACAATTCTTAGAACCATTCTCATTTACTTGATATTATTTTAATTTTTTTTTCTGGATCAAGAAGAAGTCACTTTTCTTTCCTTCGACCTGCACCTGTGGGAGAAATGAACATGGATTCTGTTGGAGGGTTGTGGAAAAGGTAGAGATATTTACAGCTGTAATGAATTAGCCTAAGACCTGGTTCAGGAATGCCCAAGATTCTCAGATGACTATTAAAATTTAGTTACCACCTTCACAGTTCTTCCGATGTGCCAGGCAAGTTACATAGGTGATCTCATTTATTCTTCAAAACAAGTCTGTGAAAGTAGGCATTATTATTTCCCATTCTGCAGATGATGAAATGCCAGCTTGGAGAAGTCAGGGGCGAGGTCTTGCAGGAATAAACAGCAGAGCCAGGAGAGGATTTGGGGTCTTGCCACTGCCTCTGCAGGATTGTACAAGCAGCTATGTCTCATGTGAAAGATGCTATTACAAAAACACATATGGGTTTTTTTAAAAAAAGTATTATTCGCTAATGTTTTTGGAAAAGTTCATTTGCAGCTAAGGCCCTCAGCAGCATAATCATGCCTCTTCACTTCAAAGGTTGATAGGACTATAGGTTATTGGGTAATAGCCATTAAATAGTAATTGAAAGTCAGGCATTTGGACTTTATGCTAACTGGAGTCAGAGAGTCTGGTTTGGGATTTTGACACAGACACCGTTCTGACCCCGCGACTTTGGAGATGTGGTTGGTCGTTCGACCCATATGTCAATCCTGGCATAGCTGTTGCTGCCCATCTAAAGTAGATCCTGCTGGGGCAGGCACGTTTGGTCTGGACAAATACAGCATCACTCTAGCTGGCACCTTGCGTCAGAGCGTGTGTGAACTTCCAACTGGTCCACGGCAGATGAAAGCCTTAATGATGCCAAGAATCACTCTGAAATCCAAGAGAAGTGATGAGTTGAGCAGAACCTCTAGCCCACAAAGGTCAGAATTGAAAGGGCTGGGTCCAGAAGCTGTTCCCTTGGCCAGTGTGGACACTGGGTGCATGCTGGCCTATGGCTCTTAAAACTGGCAGGGACTCTTGGATAGGCATTGTAATTGGTGAAGAGTAAGTCTGGGATCTGTCCCATGGGGTCCACTTCAGTCTGACCTTCAGTGCTCTGAAAGGACCTGCAGTCTGATCTACAAATGATCTGAGCTGTAGAGAGGTGTTTCTCAATGGCGGCAGTGCTAACATTTTTGGCCAGATAATTCTTTGTTTTGTGTGTGTGTCTGGGTGTTCTATGCACTTAAGCTGTTTACCAAAATCTCTGTCCTCTACTCACTAGATGCATAATCATGGCTCAGTTGTGAAAACTGAGACATTGCTAAATGTTCCCTGAAAGTGGTACAGAATTGCCCTGTGACCCACTGCAATAGGGTCATGGGGTGTGAAGTCTTGGCTGGGGCAGAGCTAGTTAGCAAAGACTTCATTTGTTGACATGTCCAGTTTTGAATGTTCAGCACCTGACCCAGAGTCTAACCCTCATGAATGGAAATCTGGAAGATGTTTAGAGCCTAATAATATATACAAAACACCATGGATCTCCAGCCTTCGCCTATTGATGAAGGTCACTGTCTTCAAGTGGCTAAATCTCTGAGACAGCAGAGATGTGTCTTCAGCCTCTCTCCCCTCCACCCCATGCCCATGGCAGACCTTGAAAATCCATCAGAACATTCTTTCCTACTGACCTTAGTGGCGTCAGCATCCTTTCAGGGCAGGCTGCAGAGAACTGCCATGGTTCAGAGTAGGTAAGCAAGATATGACCCGTTCATCACCTCTGGGCTTGACTATCAAGTCGATTCAAAAAGAACTGCCCTGTGTTAATGAGGGGAGGGGAACTGGCAGCCTTCTGATTTCAAGATTGTTCTTTTTTAAGGACCAAAGGAGGCAGGAAAAACTTCATCTTTCTCTGCTGCACCCCTTATACATAGGTGGAATTGTCCAGGTGTCCTCATGTGCTAGAAGGGACAAAGGGCTTAACGAGGCAAAGAGGGCCTAAGCTAGGTCGCTTCTACCCTTCTGAACAAATATAAGAGGATTTGTTGTGTAAAATTTGGATTTAGTCCAAAGGCCACACTCAAGGATCCAGAAGGCTACATGTGGCCCCAAGGCTGCACGTTCCCCACCCCATCCATGAAGCCAATTTTTTCCTGGCAGAAACAGAAATACCATAAAAGATATTAATTATCCTTCTTAAGATTCTTAAATAGTGGAAAGCAGACAGCCTTACGGGCTGAAGACATGCTAAGTTAGCAGAAGACATTATTTCTGCCACTACTCTGCATTTCCAAGGCAAATTTTGAGTCAATAATACCTCTTGGTACACATAACAGTATTGCTTTAATGAAGTTAAGCTTTGCCTCCACGTGATGAATAGAATACACATTTGAAATAAACAATAAAATCCAGTAAGTACTATAAGTGAAACTCTGTCATTGCCAGCCAGAAAGGATCATTGTTAACATTTTGTCATATTTACCTCAGATCCTTTTCTCTTTTTAAATTAAGGAATAGGTTGTCTTCGTCTATTTGTTCTGCTTTTGTTACGACAACATTGCAATTGAGACTGGGTGGTTTACAAACAAATTCACTGCTCACAGCTCCAGAGGGTTGAAAATCTAAGATTGAGGTGCTGGCAGGTTTGGCCTGGTGGGGCCTGTGCCTTATACAGAGATAGAATTATCCAGGTGTCCTCATGTGGTAGAAGGGACAGAAGGGCTTCATGAGACAAAGAAAGCCTAAGGTAGGTCCCCCCCATCCTTCTAGAAGGCACCAGTTTATTCTCAGTGGCAAAACCCTTACAGCATAGTCACTTCCCAGAAGGCTCCACCATTTGATACCATCACAACAGGGATTAGATTTTGGAGACACAAGCTTTCAAACCATAGCAGAGATCTTCCCAGTTGAAGTGAAATACTCAAGACACAGAACACTAGTCCTGTTTTCTCCCAGTCTTCCCAATGACGTCCCATATTATGAATTTGTTGTATATCTTACTAGTGTGTATTTCACTCTTTCATCCGCGTATATATGAATGTTCAAAATGTTTGTTTTTCCCTCAAATGCATTTCCTTCAAAAGGTTATGATTTTGAAACCTATCCAAGGGGATACATATAGATCGAGTTAATTAGGAGTACAAAACGTCTTTATATTTTGTTATATAAATATGTTTTATTATCTATTCCCCTATTTATAGACATTTATGATGTTACCCATTTTTCACTTCTACAAACAATCTTGCGACGAATGATCTTGTATTTTCTCCTGGATTTTCTTTAGTGTTTTCATGCCTACAGTGAAATTGGCTGTTCATTTGGCATACATGTTTTAACACCATGGTCCTCTAAAGCTGGTGGTTCTGGTCTACATAGATAACATAATAGATAACGGAATTGTCCTCTAAAGCTGGTGGTTCTGGTTTACACTCCTACTGGCAGTACGTGAGAATTTCTACTTCCCTATTTTCTCAGAATCTAGGCTGGGCTAAATCTCTCCTCTCTCACTTGTCAATTGGGTTGTAAAAATACTGGCTGGAGGTTCTGCAGTTTGGAGACCAGTTTACGCTAGAAATTGAGGCAGCTTTCCCACCATGCTAGAACTATAACTTGTCTTCCAGTTTATTGCTGTATGAAGCTTTTTAAATGGCACGCGATAAGGCTAGAAGGAATTGGAATCAGAGATTATGGGCATTCCACTCTTCTGGTCTCTTTGGTGAACACTTTGGCCAGAGCCTGGCAAATACCTTTTTTCACTGTTTCATTGACTCGTACTTCCCTTTGATGTCTTAATCGGAGCTGGGCTTCTCTCTAACACAATCAGGTTTTTCCTCCCTTTCCTCCACTGCTTTATTCTCCAGTGTGAAAACTGATGCAAATATATTATTTAGTTTCCCTGCAATCTCCTTATCCTTTTGAATATCTCCTTTGTGCGCTGCTTGCCTAGCGGATTCGCTGATCCCTTTGCAGCCAACTATTTTCTGATATACTTAAAGAATTTAATATTATTTGTTGTGTTATCATTGGCTGTTTGTTTTCAGACACTGTTTTTAATCCCTTCTAATCTGCACTTTACATCGCACCTGCTAAAGTTTATTCTTCTGTAAGTCTCACAATGGATTGGATTTCAATTTTTTGAAAGATTTTTTTTTTTTTGGTCTCTATAGATGTCTGAACCACACTAGGTTTTTAAATTTTTTACCCCTCTTTTTGGCCACTGTTTTTACTTTTTATCCCAAGGTAGCATTTGTTCTTATTATAGATTTAATATGTCGAATCTGTTTTTCAGGGGATTTTTAATGATAGGATACCTAGAAGGATTTTATACACTGTTTCATTGTGGGATGAAGCAGTAAGAAAACAAAAGACGTCTAAGAAAGTAAATTTCTTTGTGTTTTAACAAACCACTAAATTTTGTATTGTTACTTATGTGTCCTAGTTGCAGAATAGAGGAAGACATCTCCATAGTGGGTCAGTAAGTTGCCACCTGATTTTTGGTTAATCCATGAAATTTTTCCCCACCTTCTTTTTGGGAGTGCATGAATTCATAAAATTAAGACAAAGAGAAAATAAAACATGAAGGCCAATTTTCTGATGAATGAGATTAAAGAGTTCTTTCTTCACTGTTGTGATTGATTCTTTTACAGAACCTCCTGAATATTGTAGGGCTTTGGGGATCTTTCCTCTTGTTTGTCCACTTAAAATGGACAAATAGGTCTTCTAAATATGTTGAGATTATTTAGGAATGTGAAACGAGGATCCTAGTCCAGGGTAGATGGAATGGCAAGCTACAATTGCATCCGGTGAGGGAGGGGTAAAGGGAAGCTTTTATCGGCAAAAAGGGAGACGTTTATGTAAGGTGCTTACAAACAGAGTTCATTGGTTTCAAAGGCTCAGTTCATTGTTGGAGATGTTGTTACTGGGGCAAATGTTCTTTAGAGTGCATTTTATCTGAATTACTGCAATCTCGAATAATGCCTTAGAAAATATATGTATGTGTGCAAAACATTCAAGCCATGCAAAGCCAGAAATGCATGAAGGGATTTTTTTTGTAGAGTTTTTAGAAAATCTTGGAATAGTTCTTACCTCAGACATGTAAGCACAAGCCTCCTCTTCTTTGTGCCTTTCTGGCCCTATTTTGTCCACGTCTGACAAAAGTGATTTCATCCTGGCATTTACAGCTTTCACAGTGAATTTATCTAACCTTTTTAATTACATACATATTAGAACTTTTGCTATTATTGCACATGGCACTGAGGCTCTGTTAATTTTTTTTCAATATTTTTTCCTCTGTTCTTCAGATTGTATGATATCTACTGATCTATATTTAAGCTCACTGAATCATTCTTCTGTTGTCTCTATTCTGCTGTTAAGCCCATCCAATGATTTTTTTGACAAAGAATTTCAGATGTTCTCTTTTCATTTGGGGAAATTTGATTGTAGAGATATACTATCTATTCATTCATTACTAGCATCTTTTCTTTTATGCTATTGAACTAAATTTTAATAGTTGCTTTAAAGTCTGTTAATTCCAACATTTGGGCCACTTCATGGTTGCTCTTTATTGATTACCTTTCTCTTAACACTGGGTCAAACTTTCCTAGTTTTCAGTATCTTGAGTAGTTTTAGGTTGTATCCCAGATATTGTAAATTTTATGTTGCAGAGATTCTGGATTCTGTTATGCTCCTCAAAGAGTGTTGATTTTCTTTTTCTTTCCTTTTCTTTCTTTCTTTTTTTTTTTTTAAGCAGGAAATTAACTCAGTTGAACTCAGACAAAAAACTGCTTTTTTGGGTGGCAGCTGAAATTTCAGTTCAGTTATTTTATGCTTAGTTGATCTGCTTTCAGTTGGCTCCAACCATTGTGGTTCAGGGTCACCAGAGATTTGCTATCCTCTGATTCTTCAGCCAGAAAGATAGACTCCCCCACTTAAATCAGCTAAAAACCATAAAAGTGGGAAACACACTTTTGACAAAATTTTTTCCCAAGTATTGATTCTACTCTAGAGTCTCCCTGATTTTATTTACTTTCTGGAGCTTTCATGTAGTTGTTTCTGGTATTTTGTGCAGAGTGTATTGTAGCTGTTATCTGTAGGATGGTAAATCTGATAAGAGCATTTTCAGTTGTGTTAGAAGTGGATCTCCCCAAACCCATGTTTTAAAATACAGTCTCTAGGCTCATGTGGGCCACATTTCCAACTCCAGCCCAGAACATAACACTCTCTTGAGCTCCATGTGTATATAGCCAATGGCTTATGCACCATTTCTATTTGTAAATATAAAAGGAGTCTTAAACACGATATGTCTAAATTGCATTTTTTGGTTTATATTTGCCAAATATCCTCCCCCAGCTTCATTCTCAGTGAATGGAATACCATCCTCCTTGATGTTTAACTAGGAATCATTATTAATACACTTTTCCTCACTAATTCTTCCTGTTCAACCCAGCAGTAAATCCTGTTGGCTTTTCATGCAACATATCCTTTGAATTCATCCATTTTTCTCCATTTCTAATTTTACCACCTGCACCACCATTATTTCTTTTCTTGACAGATGCAACACACTCTTAATACTGGTCTTCTTTTCTTTCACCCCATGTTCCCTTCACACTATTTATCATACAAAGGCCAGGGAATTCTTCAAATATAAATCAGATTATGTGACTTACTGGGTAGAAACCCTTCAGTGATTTAAATTTCTTGTTCTTACAATAAAATCTAAATTTTTACCATGATTGACATGGCCCATGTGATTTTGTTCCCAGCCACTTTTGCAACCTCGTCTTGCTCACTCTCTTTACTGGGCTGCCACCACACTATCCCTGTCTTGGTTCCTTGAACAAGGCCCAATCTTTTTTGCCTCTGAGATTTTGCACTTGACATGCTTTTTAATCTAGAATTCTCTTCCTGTTCCTTTTGCATTAAAGGATCCTTCTCCAGCTTACAGTCAAATATCACCTTCTTGATGTGACCTTTCTGAATCCATCAGTAGAGTTACTTTCTATTTCATTACCTTGATTATTTGTCTCACGGTGTTTGCCACATTTATAATTTTTTGTTTAGGTATTAGTTTGCCATCCTTCTGTTTTTCTTTCCATACTGAAATATGAATTTCATGAAAGCATAACCCTTTCCTGCCTTGATTGCGTCCTTCCTGAGCACCTGACATAGAATCCAGTAGAAGGGACTTAGTAATATTTATTGAATGATAATTATGAATGAACTGAGAGTACTGAACTATTTTCTTCTTTAATATACTAACTCCTTAACTTATCTAAACCTTTTTTTCTAACACCTTACACTCAAAGATTTTTAAAAAGTCACTTACATGACTGTGATTTCCCTTATTTAAATTGACTCCTTGTGAGTTTGAGCCTCACCCCATTGCTAACTAGCTGAGTGATTCTGGGTAAGTCCCCACCTTCCTGACTTTTTTTTCCTTCTCTCCCAAATATCAGCTCGAGAAGAGGTTCAGTTTTCTCATCTGTGCTATGAGGAAGCAAAATGAGAATCAGGGGTTTACAATTTGTTGAAGCAGTAGGCAACCTTCCCCTCTTTTATTCCAAATGAAGTGTTGTGCAGAACTTCAAACAGTTCCAAGTAGAGCAAGGTGGAAGGCCTGGAGCCCTTCCTCTCCCTCTCAACTTGACCCCTGAGATGCCTGGAAACCATAGTCCTTTTGGCTCAAGCAGCTTCTGACTATAACATGATCAATTTTTATAAGACAAACTCTAGGTAAATAAATCCCATTCTGACCACTGTGATGAGGGGTATAACTAATGCATCTGTAGCACATACATTAGAAAATATTTGCACTTAAAAAATCAAGACAAGGACATATAACCCCTAACTTAGCAAACTAAATACAACTTAACCTGATTTAAATGTACCTCTGAAAAGACATCCTGTCTAAACGGATGATTTGTTTTTTGAATTTCCTGAGAGCATGATTGTGCTCCTTGTTAGTTGGGAAAGACAGGGGTTGGGGCATCACATCTCCAGGGCAAGGGTCTGTGTTCCTCCCCACTCTCCGGAGGAAGCCGGGAGTAAAGCTGCTATACACTGCCTTGGGTATTCATTACAGAAGGCAAGTCAGGGTAGTGGAAAAGAGCCAGCACTAGGTATGAGGGTGGCTCACACAGAGTCAGCTGGGACTCTGGTCACTGGTAATTAGTGGCTCAAACACACTTCATTTTCTGAATGAGCTCATCCTCTGGTACTAAATCAAGAGTTCCTTTTATCTTTATATACCTGTGTTCCTCAGAGAATCTACCTTTATAAACTCATGGTAGCTTTTTAGTCTTAAGTGTTTCAAAAGGACTCTTAGTCCTCTTCATTCTTTTGAACCATGTCTAGTAGCAAATTAGAATTGTTCTCAGCAGCTTTCCTGCCTTCTCTTATTTTGGGGTGAGCATAAGCTTCCTGTGGCCTAGTGGGGCATAATCAGAATGACCTCTGCTTTCCAAGAGTGCCTAACACAATGCCTTTGACATTGTTCAATCCAAGCCACATAAATGTTTAAAAGGATGTATTTTCCTCCTTACAAGAGTAATGTATATATATTTATTGTGGAAAATTTAATATCAGTAAGCATGAAAGAAATGCATTCTGAGAGTCAATTGCCTCAGATGTTTTGACAGGTTGGGTGAAATCTGTGGGACAGCTGTGATGCCCTTTTCATGGTACATGAAACTATGGGAACATGGTACACATTTCAGGACAACTCTTGATGCCTATAGGCATATCCCATAGAAAGGGAGACAGGCCAAAGGACAGGAAATTTATAGATGATCTACCTCTTTTAAAAAAAGAATTAAGTAGATTTTGGAAATCCTACAAATCAGTGAATATCCAATATCCTATCAATTTTTAGAAAAATTTTAGTAAAATTCTGGAGAAGTAAATAGCTAGTTATTGAACAAAGAGAAAAAAGACATATCATAAAAGTCAGGCAGAAGGAAGCGAAGCTTAACTTCTCTCTTTTCTGATGGACTTCTAGATTGCTAAAGCAGGGCACGCCGTGCTGCAGTTAGTGAGGGTATTGATTTCACTAGTGTGCTTGATGAAGACTGTTACGGTTATTATTATTATTATTATTATTACTTTCTGATTGGAGGATAGTGATTAAGGTGGAGAACGAAAGGTTGACTGATTTTGAAGAATTTATTGCTGATCAAACGATTACATACCAAATTTTGATATGTCAAACTTAACACAGCCATCAGGTTGTGTCAGCCCTCAACCCAGAAGCCGGCTCTGGATAATGCCATCATTGCCTTTCCCAACTCTAATGATTCAAACCATAGGAGCATCTTTGGTGTAAATGTCCTTATTTTCTACATCAAATCCTGTCAGTTCTAATTCTAAAATGTTTTGACTCTATATCTTTCAACACCACTGTCACTATCCAAGTTTGGGGCCTTGTTCTTTTCTCCCTGGAATACCAGTCTCTTTGACTTTAGGCTGTTCTCACCCCTAAGATAACTGAGAGTATTGTTTCTATAACACTGATCCAATTGTATGATACCTCTGCTCAAAAACATGATTCTCACTTACCTATTTATTGCTAGGGCTAAGTCCTGTGGACACGTCTCTCCTTTCCTTTTCTCCATCATTAACCTGAAAATACCAACCACTACTCAAAGCACTGCCACCTACAGCTTCAGCTTTGCTTTGATTTTTTGTTCATTTGCTCACTTACTTGTTCATTCATTGAGTGAGTTTACTGAGCACTGAGTTAGTTGTTGGGAGGCCATGATGGTAAGACCAAGTCCTAGTTTTTAGAAAGCCTGGCCCTAAATTCTCTTGCTTCAGTGGTTCTCAACCTGTGGGTCTCGACCCCTTTGTAACAATGAAAATACATCCTGCATATCAGATATTTACATTAAGATTCACAACAGCAGCAAAATTACAGTTATGAAGTAGCAAAATTACAGTTATGAAAATAATTTTATGGTTGGGGTGATAAAGGGTCATGGCATTAGGAGGCATTAGGAAGATTGAGAACCACTGGTCTAGCTCTTTCTCCCTTCTAGATGACATTCTTTCCACAAAGATTTTTGTGACTCTTAAGGAGGATATTTACATATCTTTCTTCTCCAAAGTTTTTATCCCTTGAAAAAAATTATTTTCACATAGCACTTCCCTGTCTTACTTATCATCTATTGTATGATATGTGACTCTCACTTGGCCATTGGATTGGAGTTAGAGCTGAGCATTCTCTCCCAATTCTGAATTTTGTAGTAACATCTGTGTTGTTGAATATCTTCAAAGGGGGAAGATGGCTTAAAAGCAAAGGTGATAGGTCAGTTTCTTGTGAATTTCCTAGGCCTGAATTCCATGGATGGACTGTGTCCATTCATTGATACACTCATTCACCTTGCCCCTGGTGGAAAGGACTGTATTCATTTGTTTCCTGGCCAAGGAACCCATACACCTATATATACCCTGAGGTTTAGAGGCCTAGAGGAGGAGACGGGGAAAGACCGGGAGAGGAACGGAGAGAGCATCTCTCTCCCCACTTGAAATCTCTCCCTCTACCAGGAGCTTTGGTGTTTTCTGTATTCTTTTCTGTAAATCAATTCTGTCTTACCAC
>CAUYRH010011776.1:0-18080 GCA_963574655.1 Perodicticus potto | reverse complement strand
TATATAAACCCCCAAACTTGCTCTAATCTTTTATGAGTTACAGAAGTTATCTTGTCAATTCTTTTGGGTTTTCTACATAGATGATTATGTCATTTGTGAACAAAGACAGTTTTATTTCTTCCTTCCCAATCTGCATTCTTTTGATTTCTTTTTCTTGTCTCATTACATTACCTAGTATTTCCAGTAAGATGTTTAAAATTGCTGGTGAGATGGGCCGTCCTTGGCTTGTTACTGATCTCAGTAGGAAAACTTTATGCTTTTCATCATTAAGTACAATGTTAACTGGAGGTTTTTAAAGTTACATTCTTTATACTTGAGGATGTTCCCCTCTATTCCTAGTTCACTAGGAGTTTTTAGCATGAATGAATGTTGGATTTCATCAAATGTTTTCTCTCCATCTCTTGATGTGATCATGCAATTTTTCTTTTTTAGCCCATTAATTACATCAGTTGATTTTCAAATGTTGAACCAGACTTAAATATCTGGGACAAATCTCCTTTAGTCAAGGTATATAATTCTTTTTATACATCATAGAATTTTATTCTCTAAGAAGTCTTTTATTGTCCTTAAAATCAAATCATGTACATCCTTCCCACTCAGTCTTTGTACTGAACTCATGATATGTAAATTCTGTTTTACTTAGTGTTTAAAAAGTTACTAGTATTTATTAAATGATATAATTATCTCTTGGTCTCGGCTGGCTAATTGAGCTATTTAAATCATATTACTAAGGCAAAATTTCCTTATATAAGCCATTTAACTTCACAGGGATAAAAATGTTCTGTATGCAGAGTTTTTATTCTTAGCCTTATATGAAACCCCGTAAGGGTCTTTTAAAGGCATCCTGGGTGGTTTGCTGCTGCAATTCTCAACACTACTTCAAGTAGTTACCAGTTTGATGCATTAGGAGTAGCAACAAAAGAGTGGTGGCCAGTAACAACAGGTGTGTGGCTACCAAAACACTTCCTTTTTGGATCTTGACTTGGAGCAATTAGTCACAGGAAAGGATTTGAAATCTTCCGAAGTTGCTGAGTTCTGCCTAAGTTATTTTTTAAGATGACACAGTGAGTTGCTAATTTGATTAATTCTTACCAGATTTCATGTCTGATCTATCCTTAAGATCTGAGGATCTTAGAATCTAAGATTCTTTCTTTTGGGAAAGAAAATGTAGGAAAACAAGCATAGGAAGTAAATCTTTGAAAGTTCAGGATTGTTGTAAGAGGAAAATATCAAATGAATTTAGTTCAGTGACTCAACTCAGTTGAATTTCTCATTTGAACTTTATTATTAATAATTGAAAAATGTTAGTGAGCAATTTCAAACATAATGCATCTGTAAATTTCCCAGTGCCAAACTCTGGTATGGAGATGTTCATCATCCCATCATGCTGTCTCTGAACACAGTGCTTTGCAAGGTCAATATTCAATAAAATTCATTTACTGAATAACTGAATGATTGAAAAGTATGATTTTCAACTAGCTAGCATTTTGGAATTTATAACTATTTGACCTTTGACATAAAGAAAATGAAAAACAAGAAAAATATGAATCTAAATGCTACCCATCAGCAACATGTTCCAAGTCACCAAAGGTTAAAGATGGACATTTTCCATTATTAACTAGAATAGTTTTTTCCAACTTTTTAAAGTTGAAAAGTTTGCATTAAATGATATTTTACATTTTTAACTGAAGACAGTAATGTACTAATCTATTTTAAAGGATGTATAATTTGTACATGCTAAATGCCATATTATTTGTTTAAATATTGTCCATTAGTAAAGGCATGCAATTTAGAGAATGTAGAAATTATTTTATCTTACTTAAGTGAACTTCTTTAAAGCATGGTTTGTACAGAAATATGATCAGTTACCTTTCTCTTAGAAAAAGCCTGGTCATTTCTGGAATGTCTTTTTGGAGTAAGTTTTTCCTTTATTCTTTCAGAGATTATTGTCATGTCATGTTACATGTCATTGTTGACAACATTGGAAGTAGGCACAAAAATTACAACCTTTATCCATCATTTTAAGTCTTGTTACTAGACTTCCTAGCACAATTTACTTAAAATCCATCCTCTTAAATGTTATATAGGGAAGATCATTAAAATTTTGAATTTTGAAAGTTTGTCTTCTCCTCCTTCAGTTGATTCTTCATGGTGAGAGGTCCCAATCATGTTTCCTTGTCATGATCCAAGGCTGATGCCTTCTGAGTCTTCTTGTCCAGTGAGGTAGAGGTTTGTAATCCATGAGATTAAGAATCATTCTACACCATCGTCTATGTATGCAGAACCACTCTAGCTCTTTGGGGAAAATTCTAAGTATCATAATATAAATACAGATTTCAGAAAATGGCTGGCAAAAATATGCACATAAAATTCAGTGTTTTATTTCAGAATTAAAAAAAATCCAAACTAACATTACTATTTGTAGGGACAGGGTAGGCATAATCCTTATCAAATGCAATAAAGATTCATTCCCTTTATAACAGTACCTGTTGGGATGACGTGTCGTAATAATGTCCTCTAATGGGGTATGCCATCCTGGATCCATCCCCATGGTAATGACAGTGCCACTGTTGAGAAGTAAAGTTCATGTTTGTGCCTTGTTGAATCTGGGATAGTCTGTCAAAAACTGTTTTGACCGATAGGATGCAGCAGAAATAACAACTGGACATGTATGAGTTATAGAGCCCAAAGATACTTTGAAAATCTGTCTTCATCTCCTCAGAAGCCTAAGACTACCGTGTTGTGTAGAAAGGTCACATGGTAGGAGAGCTCCAGTCTTCTCTGACAACAGTCAGCACTAACTGCAAGTTAGGGGAGCAAGGCCACTTTGGAATTGTTGGTTCAAATTATCCATAACTGGCTGTAACTACATGTGAGTCCAGCCAAGATCAGCAGAAGAGTCATTTCATCAACCCACACAATGATGAGAAATGACAAAATGTTTGGGGGTTAAACTACCAAAAGTATTGGGGTTGGAAAGACACCTGAAACACAAATGAAATACCAGATATTGTCATATCAGAAACACACCAACTCTGTAACTTATCCTAAAGAATATTCTTAACTTTTATTTTTCCAATCACTTTTTTACTGACCTTTGCTAAAACCATCCAGCTGGCGGAAGACCTTCAACGTTTCATAAAGGATCCTTGAAGTTTAGTGAAGTTTAATTCACTACAAAGACCGTTCCAGTCTCTGTATTTCTTTGTTGGGTTTTGGCGGAACAGTGGAATGTGCTTTGATTGAGCTGCTTTTCATATCCAAGGTAACCCAAATTACTTTACAAAGGAATGTACTGGAGGGTAGTGTCTCTGCAGGCCATAAAGGAACAATTATGTAATAGCTCATACACCACTTAGGGTTTTAGAGCTTGTCTTACTGGGAGGAAGTGTGAAGACAAGAGAAAGTAATGAATGAGAGGAAGTCATATATTAATTACAAAAGCTCCTCAAATTTCCGTGTAATCCTTATACTTTTGCAATTCATTTTTTAATTGATATTAATGAAATGCTGGTTAAGGGAGTCATAATTTAGTTTTGGAAGTGTCCTGTGTAATTACATATATTTCTTATTTCCAAGAATAGCAAATAAAATTGTATGTAATTTATTTTGGATTAGCTCATGCTATATGTCAGTGTTTTTCAAACTTTTTTATCTCATAGCACACTTGAACTTATAGGTAAACTTCCATAGCACATTTAAATTATGTTGAGCAAAAAAAGAGTAAAAGAATATACTTACTGTGCTTTGAACATCTTTCACAAATAATTTAATTAATGATGATTGAATATTTTCACGGCACACTCAAAATCCTCTCATGACACACCAATGCTATACATTCTTTAACTTTTTAGGCTTATTTTGCAGTAAAATTTGTCTATATTTCAGGTTTTTTTAATATACTATATACATTTATTAGGCTCATAGAAAATTGTCACCTGAAATATGTATATATATTATTCTAATAAAATGACAAAATTATAACTAGTGGATTATATTTTTTCTTACTACAACCTCTTTAAATAAATTCTGTTAAAACTGCAGAAAGACAACATATTGTGTAAAGTCCTACAGCAGAACTTAAGTGCAGAGGGGTCCTTGTAAAAATCACTTTAGGTTCCTGCTGCTATCCTAGGAAAGGAAAAATACTCTGTTTCATCTGATCTCACCTGTAGTCTGCTCTAGTACAAAGTATTAGGTCTACATTTGGCTAATTCAGGGTCAATGGTGCATTTTTTAGAATCCAAGTCATACTTCCTCCCAATTTTGCTTAAATAATGCTCTTGTAAACAAGTGTGTATTCCTAATGTCCCTTTTAAGTTTACTGTGCCTCCGAATGAAAGAGTTTGGCTTGAAGAGAGCATTGTGATTGAGCTCAGATGAGGACGTATCTGCACCGTAAAGCCCGGGGCCCAGAACATCTCCCAGTTTCTACATCAGGCAAATCTGAGAACCCTAATGTGCCAAACAGCCCAGTGTCTCACCATTCCTCCATGAATTATTGTATTTGAACAGCTCTTAGATCATCTTCCATCCTAAGCCTCCTCTTCAAATCTTTCTTCAGAGTTTGCTGTGGGGTGGTGTCCCTCACAGTGTGCCCAGTGACGTGGAGAAGAGGGGTCTTAAGTGCTTAAACAGCAGAATATGTGAGGCAGGTAACAGAGGTCTAGCAAGGTTTTTCTACAGGAGCGGAACAAGGGAGATTTACAGAAGCATTGATGTCCAGGCACCAGTACAAGTTTACTAGTGGAGAAGAGAAGGCAGAATATTCCAAGTGGAGGGGACAGCGCATACCAAACCACAGCACAAATTGTTTAAAAGGTAGTGAGAATCTTCTTGCAAGTGACTAGCTTTAAGATTCTTTTTGTAATTTTCTTTTGGTTTAATGTAAGGTTACATATGATTAAGATATATTATCTGTGTAGTTGAACCTTTCACCTTATACCCCTAAATTTTACCCAATAAGTGGGAGCTCACTGAACCTATCCCCTTTCCCCTCTTCCCAAATTTAATTGTGTTTTTCTCTTCTGTGGGCCTATAGTTGTTCATCTGCTAGATTCAGATTAGTATTGAGTCTTTACCTATTTTGTGTTAACCTGGGTTTAAGATTCTTAAGGGCGGTGGTTTGATGGGATGCAGAGCTCTGAGGTAGGCTGAGATCAGGTTGTGAAGGGACTTCTGTGCTGCAATGAAAAAGAAAAAGTTTAGTTTTGAATCGGATTTGTTGATGGCTGTGCAACAATAACCTGACCCTTGTCTCGTGCCAACTATACTAGTTCTTTCTAGGGAACTCTGCTTCTTTATGCACAAGGCTTAGGTAATAAACATGTAATTCACTCATATAAATTATCTATTGTTTAATTATGTGAAATCTTGATACTAAGTATCTGAGAATTTAGCTTTAAAAAACAGAAAGCTAAATAATTATAAAGGTACATAACATAAAGAAGCAAATTAAAAAGTTGTAACTAATAGATATGACACCTATTAATTTAATAAGGGTAATTAAAGAATAAGGTCTCTCTATTGAAATGAATTGAGATAACCATCTGAATAATTGACACCAGTGCCCTCATTGACCTGAATTACCTGAAGTTTTTGACTTTAATGACATGATTAGTTGTCTTCAATTTCCCATTTTGCTTTGCCAGCATACCACTTCGTTAGGACTAAATAAGCCACCAATAAGGAAATTAAGTCTTCTGCAAAAATAATCAGAAACAATAATTCCTTATTTAACAAAGAACAACCATCATGCTTAAAATGATGTAAAAATTTAAATTACTCCATACCAAATGAGAACAACTTTCTTTTCCCCCAGCAGCGTTTGCTCATAGAGTTGTGTGCATGGATACTTCTACCTATGAAAGTTTTTATCACTTAAACATTTGGTTTATGTGCAGACCTTGGAGATGTGTTTCTTGCTTTTGTAAAGATTTTCTAGAGGACAATCCTTGTACGAATCTTATTTGCAAACAGAAACATTTAAAGCAAATAATCAGAGGTTGATAACTTGCAGCAGAGTCAGATTAAAAACATATAAATATATACTGGTACTTTAAAAAATTGGCTCTTAAGAAGTATAAACCAAAACATGTCTATCCTCTTCACTTTTTTTCCTTGGTACATTAAAGTTAAAATTAAATCAATATCATTTCAGTGTGAGATAGCAGTGACAGCATGGGGACATCAGCAGAGTAATTAAAAAGCCAACGAGTTTACTTGGTAAGATGTAATTTAGGCATAGTCTGTGGCTGCTTCCAAGAAATCTATTTATCCCCAAGTATCCTCAGGCTTGCATGGGAGAGTGTGAAATGATTGAGTTTTAGTTATCCTTGAATGTCACAAATTTCAATTATAATTTCTACTATAAAGAATTGTTATAGTAATATTACCCTGAAGTTCTCCAAGCTCACAGGCAACAGGGATTTAAGAGAAAGAATGTTTCTGTTTTACTGATTCTAAAAACCTCACCAGATAGACCTGCCCCCTATTGGTTGGAAATTCCTTGATTCAACTCACGGTTCCTACTATTTCTGGAGCTTAGATGTGGTGCCCACAGAAGAAAAAATTGGGGGAAAACACTAAGACTTTGTTTCCAAAGTTTCTTGATAAGGTGTATCCAGATTCTTTAGGGAGCTTTTCACCCACAATTGACCACGTAATCAGTCCTTGCTACCTGCTTACCACTTTTATGACACACTTCAGAAAGACCAAGATATGCCAAGAAGCCCCGTGATAGAAAATCGTTTTCAGCTCAAGGGACAATCCCAATAGACTGTTAGTGGGGCCCTGTGCTGAGACAATCAGCAGGAAAAAAATGGCGTGTTCATTAACCTTGTCCTCGTGAGTGCCAGAGCCCAGGAAGCCACAGCTCTCCTGCTTGGCTCATTAGAACAGGCTTCTAGGGAGGCATTTCAAAGCCAGTCTCCAGATTTGCATCATTTTGTCTTTCTGTCAGGCTTCAGGAGCCGTGTTCTGCTGCTTTACCTACCAGTCTTTCTAGAATAATTCTTTGAACTTGAAGACACGTGGCAAACATTCCTCTGATTATTTTGGAGACCCCCACATAGGAAACAATATCTTTGCCATTGATTTGTCATGAATATCCCAGGCTCTGGCTAAGTGTTACTTGTAATATTATATGAAATCCTTTTATTTCAAAATTTCTATATTTTTATGACAAAATGTTCATCACAATCATGTTTTCAAAGGAAAAATTTCCCCAAATGTAAGCGATTTTAATCACATTTCATAGTCTTATCTTCTTAATGTGCTATATAGAAAGAAAAACCTTACATTCATCTGTAAAAACCTATAAAGTCCTGAATAACTTTTGGAAAATTTCTAATTAGCTAATTTGCTTTACTATTTTTCACCTAAAATGTAGAAAATCAACATTCACCATTGTATTTTAGAGAAAGAGGAACATTCTTCACGTGGATACATCATATCCTCTGCATTGATAGGAAAAGTTAGAGATTGTTTTCTGATGAAAATTCTAGAGCTGCGCCCTTCTCACCTGCAGGGCAGCTTCCAGCACTGTCAACGTGGCCGCCCTAGAACAGCCACGAGAATTCCTGCTCAACTGATGTTGAACACCTGCTGTGCAATGTGCAACGCAGTGGCCACTGGCCAAATGAGGTTGTTAATTAAAATTAAACAAAATTTAAAATCCAGCCCTTCAGTTTATAATAGCTGCATTGGAAGTGCTCAGTATCCACAGGTGGTAGATGGTGCCCCTCATGGGACAGTGTAGAGCAGATACAGAACATTTTCTGTCTTCAGAGAAAGTTCTATTGGAAGTTCTGTTCTGAAGGCTTTGCTGCCGGCAAGAGGCAGTGGAGGTTCAGCTCCCACAGGGCTGCCCTCATGTAGCACAGACCTCACTTATGGCAGAGAAGTAGACAGAAGGCAGATTCAGCTTGCAGCCTTATCTTTTCCCATTTATTCTGCAGATTAACATATTTACGCACAGGAATTGGCAAAGTAGTCTTCCTATTTGAGGCCTGCCTCTGATAATTTTTTTTTTTTGGTTGCACTGTATTATCTGTAGCTAATCACTGAGACTGTGGGTTAAGGAAGGCTCTGACACAAATATTTTTTATATTTCTCTCTTTTTGTTTTTCTTTTTCAGCGTTGATGCCAATTGACATTTGTTGAAATGAACTATTTTTCTGGCTACAGACTCTAAGTTCTAGAGTAGAATTCTCTGGTCTAGGGAGAATGGTGATTTTTCTCTGCTAATGGTGATTTTCCTTCTCCCCAAATGATAACCAAATATGTTTTTGAAAGGGTAAAAATGTTCTAAGGCATATTATTAAAAAAATTTATCAGTGACAGGAAGAAAAAAGGCGTCTAAATTGCTTTTGGAATTCTCTATATTTCTAAAGGATCATGAATACTTATGTATTTTTACAAATCTCTGGACAATAAATAAATCTGGGCAAAATAGTGCAATAAGATCATTGTGTATACTGTATTTGTAGCTTAAATTGAAGACTTTCACACTCTGAAGCTGGTTTTAAAAAAAAAGAACAGAGGGAATTCTCGGAAGTGGTTTTATGTGCATAAGCTTCTTGTCCCCTTGAGCAAAAAAGAAGAAAAAGGTTACATTTATTAGGGACTGAAAAATATTTGTACTGTGGGACAATTGCTTGTTTGCAACATTAGGGAAAAGTTATAAGAATGTTTTATTTGCAGTTTTTAATGGAACTGTGGTTATTTCTGACTTTTATAGGCAGGTCTGCCTGTATCCTCTTGTTCCCGGGGAGCACACCCCGTGTAAACGAGAGGTCTGGGCCCTCGCCTGGCTGCACACCCGGCTGGCCTCTTTGCTAATGCTGGGGCACATGCTCAACATCTTCCTCGTCTAGAGACTTCTGTGAGGTCTACAGATTAACAGCGGCCAGGAAGTCAAAGGCTGAAAGGATGGTTGACTGACTCAGTGAATAAAGCTCTGGACATTACATTACCTCTGGCTTGGAGCATATGGTCCTGTAGCTCTCAAAGAGGCGGGGAAAGAACTTTCCACCAGTTTGGCTTGGCCAGTCTGTGTGTGCTGAACCAAAAGCAAATGGAACAAAGACATCTAAATTTACAGCTCTGGATAAGAGCTGAGAGGCTAATCCAGGGTACAGAAAGCAATGTTCAAATTGTTTTTCTTTGCAAAGGTGAATGTGTGCGTATTCTAAGGTGTAAGAAAATAGTGTGTGTGTGTGTGTGTGTGTGTATTCATTTTTTCCTTGGGCCCAAGTAATATTCATAAATAACATAGTACTGCTTTTTAGAAAAATTAATCCTTTAATTTACACAAGGCTTATAAATAAAAATCTACATTTGTTTAATGGTAGTACTATTACAATGTACTATTACAAGAACATTGAATTTCAGTACCTAACTTGACCCCTCAATAGGCACACTGTACTAATCAGATTACAGATTTCTTGCACACTTGTGTTTTCAGTGTTTTGGTTTGTACCGCGCTATTTAGAAACAGAGAGACAAAAAGACTACTTAGAGGTTTCTAATGAACCTAGATGATTATGAAGATTGGTCAGTAAATTTTGAAATTAAATGAAGTCCAATAAATTAATTTCGTCAATGATGGAGCAATATGAAGCAGTTATAAGTGAAGACTCTAGGCTGGGTGCAGTGGCTCACGCCTGCAATAGCAGCACTCTGGGAGGCCGAGCCGGTGGATTGCCTGAGTTCAGGAGCTCCAGACCAGCCTGAGGAAGAGTGAAACCCCATCTCTAAAAATAGGCAGGTGTTGTGGTGGGCGACCACAGTTCCAGCTACTTGGGAGGCTGAGGCAAGTGAATCACATGAGCTCAAGAGTTTGAGGTTGCTGCTTACTATGACACCACGGACTCTACCAAGGGTGACAAAGTGAGACTCTGTCTTAAAAAACAAACAAACAAACAAACAAAACAAACTAGCAGACAAACCCAAGTGAAGACTTTGGATATAAACTGCCTACATTCTAAATGTGGTCCTGCTATATTCTAATTTAATGATATCAATCAAGTTCCTTAATGCCTTTGTGTCTCAGTTTCCTCATCTGTAAAATGGGGTAATGGTAGTACTTATCTGACACACTAATAAATGGTGGGATAGTATTAAATGAGTTGATATATAGAAAGCTGAATAATAATGCTTGACACATAACAAATACCATTTAACTGTTGGCTATTCTGATTTTTATTTTAACTTAAAAATTTTTAAATAGACATTTTGTTACACAAACATAGGCATGTTTGTAATTCAGGTGGTGAATACTATTCCCACAGACTTGCTCAAATTGTTTGCTTTTTTAGAGACAAGCACATCAAAGTTTTTCCAAAGATTCTTCACTAAGAGAAAATAAGCCTGTAGAAATCATGATTAAAAATATGTATTTGGTATTTGGCAAGTTATAATGTGTTTTTCCTACCTTTGTAATTTCTAAAATGATATAATTATTTTACATTTATAAATTTCTTGGCAATTTTTATTTGATTTTAATTATGTTTTATGTAATATCTTTAAAGCCTATCATATTCAATGTTATAAAAGGTTAACTTCACGTAGAATGTCTTTTTCTTTTAAATATGAACCTTTCATCTGACTTACATTGTTTCATGTAACCTTTAGTCTGACATTTGTTACATAAGAGTTGTATTTGTTTATTGTAAACTATTTAGAAAATAAAGAAAAGCTCAAAGAATCCGATGGAAATCATCCACAATCCCAATTTTTCAAATTTTAGTACGTTTACTGTTGGCCCTTTAGTCCATGCCTGTGTGTTCATATATCTGTCTGTATCATACCCATAAAACCAAAGACAATTGTGTCCACACCATACTTGCACAGTGAGAGGTGGGGAAACACAGAGATAATGAGTGGGCAGAGGGGGTTCCTCTGTCAGTATAGTTTGAAATATAGCTTGAGGTCTGTTAACATGATGTTTCCTGATTTATTTTTATTACTTAAGGTTGTATTGGCTATCTGGGGTCTTTTCTGGTTCTATACAAAGTGTAGAAATCTTTTTTCTAAATCCACTAGACTTGCAAAAAATGGCATTGGTGTTTTTATGAGGATTGCACTGAATCTGTAGATCACTTTGGGTAGTATAGTGATTTTAACAATGTTTATTTTGCCGATCCATGAGATGTTTTTCCGTTTGTTTACTCTTCTGTGAATTTTTTTCCTCAATGTTTCATAGTTCAATCCCTATAGAGATTTTTCACTTCCTTCATTAAATATATTTCTAGGTATTTTATTTTCTTTGTTGCTACTGTGAAGGGAATTGCATCTTTGATTTGATTCCCAGCTTGATTGCTGTTGGTATATATGAAAGCTAATGATTTGTGTACATTGGTTTTGTAGCCTGAGACTTTGCTGAATTTATTTATAAATTCCAAGAGTCTTTTGGTTGAATCTTTGAGGTTTTCTAGATATTTGATCATCAACAAAGAGTGAAAAGTTGATCTCTCCTTTCCCCATTCAATCTCCCTGATTTCTTTCCCTTGCCTGGTTTCTCTGTCAAGGACTTCCAGAACTGTGTTGAATAAAAGTGGTGAAAGTCTCTCAGACTTGGCTGTTATTGGCATATCTCACTGGGCAAGAGATGTGAACACAACCTTCTTTGAGGAAGACAGATGAATGGCCAACACATATATGAAAAAATGCTCATTGTCCCTAATCATCAGAGAAATGCAAATCAAAACAACCCTGAGATATCACCTAACCTCAGGAAGATTGCCCACATCATGAAGTCCCAAAGTTGCAGATGCTGGGGCAGATGTGGAAAGAAGGGAACACTTTTACACTGTTGGTGGAACTGCAAACTAATACAGCCTGTTTGGAAAGAAGTATGGAGATTCCTCAAAGAACTCATATTAGATCTCCTATTTGACCCCATAATCCTACTACTAGGCTTCTACCCAGAAGAAAAAAAAATATTTTGTCATAAGCTCATTTGCATTATATTATTTATTGCAGCTCAATTTACAATCATCAAGATGTGGAAACAACCTAAATACCCATCAACTCAGGAATGGATTAACAAATTATTGTATATGTATACTATTGAATACTATCCAACTGTAAAAATATAGTGACTTCACATATTTTGCATTAACCTGGATGGAATTGAAATACATTCCTCTCAGTAAAGTATCATAAAAATGGAAAAGCAAATATCCAATGGAGTCAATACTAACATGAAGCCAGTAGATGATCTAATTCATGCCCACAGAGAAGAAAAACTCAATCCAATTCAAGTTGGGGGAAGAAAGGAAAAAGGAGGGATGGACATGGGAGAAAGGGGGGGTTTTGGTGCTCCCACTGATTGGGCAAAATGTAGGGGAGCACTCCTTTTGAGTGCAGGACAGAACTACAAGAGGAACTCTATTTACAAATTCAAATATTGTAACTTGGTTGTTTGTACCCTCACTTTCACCTGAAATTGAAAAAAAAGTGGTGAAAGTCAACAACCTTGTCTTGTTCCAGTTCTAAGCAGGGATGCCCCATTGAATATAATATTGGCTATAGGCTTGGCATATATAACCTTTATAAACCTGAGATATGTATCATGCACACCCATTTGAACATTCTTATCCTGAAAGGCTGCTGAATTTTGTCAAATGCTTATTCCGCATAGATTGAAAGGTCTTGTGGTCTTCCCCAACTATACTACAAGGCTTTAGTAACCAAAACAGAGCTGTACTGGCACAAAAATGGAGCCACAGATCTATGAATCAGAACAGAGAACTCTGATGAAACCATCTCATAGTCCCATTTGTTCTTTGATAAAGTCAATAAAAATATACACTGGGGAAAATAATTTTTATTCATTAAATAGTTCTGGGAGAATTGGTCAGCCACATTTAAAAGATTGAAACAGGATCTGCACCTTTCACCACTTACAAAAATAAACTCAGAGGGTGGTGCCTGTGGCTCAAAGGAGTAGGGTGCTGGCCCCATATACCAGAGGTGAAGGGTTCAAACCCAACCCCTGCCAAAAACTGCAACAACAACAAAAAATTAACTCATGATGGATAAAAGACTTAACCCTAAGGCACAGAACTGTAAGAATTCTAGAAGAATGTGTTCAAAGAACTCTTATAGATATTGGCCTACTAAAGAAATTTATGAGGAAGACCCCAACAACAATTACAGCAACCGTGAAAACAAATAAATGGGACATGATCAAATTAAAAAGTTTCTGCACAACCAAGGACAACCAACAGAGTAAATTGATAAACCTCAGAATGGGAAAAATATTTGCATACTAATACATCCAATGAAGGTCTTATAATCAGAATATACAAAGAACTCAAGCAAATCAGTAGGAAAAAAAAATCAAACAAACTCATTAAAAAGTGAGTAAAATACGTGAACGAAACTTTCCAAATGAGGATAGTCTAATGGCCTACAAGCACATGAATAATGCCCCATAGCTTTAATAATCAGGGAAATGCATGTCAAAACCACAATGAGATATCACCTAACACTAGTGAGAATGGTTTATATCAAATAGCCTGAAAGCAGCAGATGCTGGTGTGGGTGCAGAAAGGAACACTCAGTTGCTGTTGGTGGGACTGAAAACTAGTAAACCTTCTATGGAAAGTAGTAAGGAGATAGACCCACCTTTTGGGTAGGTCTATCCAAAGGAGTAGACCCACCTTTTGATTTAGCAATCCTACTGCTAGGTATATACCAAAGGGAAAAATAGACATTTTACGAAAAGACACTTGCACTTGAATGTTTATAGCAGCACAATTCACAATCACAAAGTTGTGGAAACAACCCAAGTGCCCATCAATACTTGAATGGATTAATAAATTGTTGTATATGTATACTGTGGAATACTATTCAGCCATAAAAAGATGATCATTTAGTATCATTTGTAACAACCGGGATAGAATTTGAGACCATCACCTAAGTGAAGTATTGCAAAAAAGGAAATATAAACACCTCATGTACTCAATACTAAGTTGAAAGTAGTCAATCAACTCTCAAGTACATATACATAAGCAAAACCTAAAGAAAATTAAGTAGGTGGGAGAATATTAAGTGGTTGGGGGGGAGGGGAGGAGGGATAGGGTAAATTCACACCTAACTGGTCCAATACACATATTCTGGATGAAGAGCACACTTATAACCTTGACTTAAGATGTACAAAGGAAATTATATAACCAAAGTGTATGTACCCCTATAACCTTCTGAAATAAAAAAAAAAAGAATTAAGATCCTGGCTTTACCATTTACAAGTGGTCTAAACTCAAGTAAATTGCTTACCCTCTCTGAATCTTATTTTTCACACCTATAAATGGGAATGATGATAATATCAAAGAGTTGTTGTAAAGATTAATTAACATGCTTCAATAATAACTTTTAAATATTTTTAACAAAATGTCATAAAGGACTGTTTTCATTGTACATGTTTATGAAATACGGAGAAATATTTCAATAGGTGTATACAATGTGTAATGATCACATCAAGGTGATTAACTAAGCATCACCTCAAATGTTTGTCATTTCTTTGTGCTGAGAATATTCAAAATCCTCTCTTCTTGCTTTGTGAAAATACATACTAAATTATAGTTAGCCATATTTACCCTGTAGTGATGCTGAACACCAAAACTCATTCCTCTAGATAGCCATAATTTTGTATGTATCAACTGATTTCTCTTTAGCCTTCCTTCCTCTTCACCCTTCTCAACCTCTAATACCCATAATTTACTCTTTAACAAAGCTCTATTATTAAGTAACTTTTGAAACACAGTATTTAAAGGGGAGCATAGTTTTTAAGGTTATTCTAACCTAACCTTTTGTTTCAGTTAGTTGCCTTTGATTCTAGGTAATAGAAAAGCCAATTAGGAGTGGTCTTAAAAATGATTATTTTTACCTGATATGTCAGGAACCCTTGAGGTGAGACTTGTTTCAGAGTAGACCCACATCCCTTCCCTGCTCTGAACTTCTCAGCATTTGAGCTTGTTGTACCAGACATTGCGTGGGGATACATCAGTGCTGGCAAGAAGAAAACAGAAGGTCCCTGATAATGCCCTTTATAAGAGCAAGGGGGACCTTGCCAGAGGCAAACTTGCCTTCATATTTCATTGGCCAGAAATGTGTCATATACTCATTCCAAACCACACAATGGAAACGTCATTATTCTGACAGGCTTCACAGATCCTAGCTAGTAGAGCTTATCCTCACTGAAACCCACGGCTGCCCCACACATGAATTAAATAGGATTCTATCAGCATGAGGGGAGGAGGGAATGACTACTCAAAAAGCACCCAACAGTATTGGCCACATTCTTATTGTATTTTCAATTATTTTTGTTAGTTATACCTTTATTACACATTTTACCACAGTTTAACCATAAGTCAAATTATTTATGCACATCTTTAATGATTTCCCTAATGTAAATTTCTAGAAATGGAATTCGTAGGTAAAAGTTTGGTTTGTCTCTTAGGGTATGTTGTCAAGTCCCCAAGGAAAAGTATAGGTCTTTGCCAGGTGAAATGTGGTATCATTTATTTTGATTATTATTTTCTTGATTCCTAGCCTCCTGGGTAAAGTCTCTATTTCTAATAGACAGGTTATAGATTGTTTCAAATTTTTTATGTAGGTAACCATGTAACATTATGAATATTAAGAATTTCAATTCTTCCTTTCTATTTCTTATGCCTTCAAATGATTTTCTTGTATACATTATGGTGGATAGGACCTCCAGAAAATGTTGATAACTATGGTGATCCTAGACATTTTTGTCTTGTTACTGACTTTTCAGCATTTATATTTGCAAAGATTTTTATTTTATTTTATTTTATTTTTTTTAAATTTTATTAAATCATAATTGTGTACATTAGTGCAATCATGGGGCGCAATGTACTGACTTCATATACAATCTGAAATATTTTCATTGAACTATTTAACATAGCCTTCATGGCATTTTCATAATCACTATATGTAGACATTGGTATTCTACATTTAGTAAGTTACACCTGTACCCTTCTAAGATGCACCATAGGTGTGATCCCACAAATCACCCTCCCTCCACCCATCCTCCCCACTCTGCTCCCCTCCCTTGCCCTTTTCCCCATATTCTTGTGCTATAATTGGGTTTTAGCCTTCATATGAAAGCCATAAATTAGCATCATATTAGGGCTGAGTACATTGGATACTTTTTCTTCCATTCTTGAGATACTTTGCTAAGAAGAATATGTTCCAGCTCCATCCATGTAAACATGAAAGAGGCAAAGTCTCCATCTTTCTTTAAGGCTGCATAATATTTCATGGTATACATGTACCACAATTTATTGATCTATTGATCAATTAATCATGGATCAATGGGCACTTGGGATTCTTCCACAACTTAGCAATTATGTATTGGGCTGCAATAAACATTCTGGTACAGATATCTTTATTATGATGTGATTTTTGATCTTCTGGATATATACCTAGTAGAGGAATTATAGAATTGAATGGCAGGTCTATTTTTAGATCTCTAAGTATTCTCCAAACATCCTTCCAAAAGGAATGTATTAGTTTGCATTCCCACCAGCAATGTAGAAGTGTTCCCTTTTCTCCACATCCATGCCAGCATCTCTGGTTTTGGGATTTTGTTATGTAGGCTAATCTTACTGGAGTTAGATGATAACTCAAAGTAGTTTTGATTTGCATTTCTCTGATAATTAAGGATTGTGAGCATTTTTTCATGTGTCTGTAGGCCGTGTGCCTGTCTTTTTTAGAAAAGTTTCTCTTCAAGTCCTTTTCCCTACCTGAGATGGGATCACTTGTTCTTTTCTTGCTAATATGTTTGAGTTCTCTGTGTATTCTGGTTATTAAATCTTTGTCGAAGGCATAACCTGCAAATATTTTCTCCCATGCTGAGGGCTGTCTGCCTGCTACACTTACTGTGTTCTTGGCAGTGCAGAAGCTTGTTAGTTTGATCAGGTCCCAGTAGGGTATTTTTGATACTGCTTCAATTGTCTGGGGAGTTTTCCTATAAAAAATTCACCCAGACTGATTCACCCAGGCCAATTCCTTCAAGAGTTTTCCTTGCACTTTCTTCTAGTATTTTTATAGTTTCATGTCTTAAGTTTAAATCTTTGATACAGTGAGAGTCTATTTTAGTTAATGGTGAAAGGTGTGGGTCCAGTTTCAGTCTTCTACAGGTCGCCAGCCAGTTCACCCAGCATCATTTGCTAAATAGGGAATCTTTTCCCCACTCAATGTTTTTAATTGGTTTATCAAAGATCAAGTAAGGGTAAGTAGCTGGGCTCATTTCTTGGTTCTCTATTCTGTTCCGTACATCTACCTCTCTGGTTTTGTGCCAATACCATGCTGTTTTGATCACTATCGATTTATAGTACAGTCTTAGGTCTGGTAGCGTGATTCCTCCTGCTCTATTTTTATTTCTGAGTAATGTCTTGGCTATTCAAGGTTTTTTCTGTTTTCATATAAAACATAGTATTATTTTTTCAATATCTCTAAAATATGACAATAGAGCTTTAATAGGCATTGTATTAAAATTGAATATCGCTTTGGGTAGTATGGACCTTTTAACAATGTTGATTCTTCCCAGCCATGAGCATGGTATGTTTTTACATTTGTTGACATGTTCAGCTATTTCTTTTCTTAGAGTTTCATAGTTCTCTTTATAAATATCTTTCACATCCTTTGTTAGATAAACTCCCAAATATTTCATCTTCTTTGGTACTACTGTGAAAGGGATAGAGTCCTTGACTGTTTTTTCGGCTTGACTATTATCAGTATATATAAAGGCTACAGATTTATGAGTGTTGATTTTGTAGCCTGAGACATTGCTGTATTCCTTGATCACTTCTAAAAGTTCCGTAGTAGAATCCCTGGTGTTTTTCAGATATACAATCATATCATCTGCAAAGAGTGAAAGTTTAATCTCTTCTGACCCTATATAAATAACTTTGATTGCCTTTTCTTCCCTAATTACAATGGTTAAAACTTCCATTACAATGTTGAAGAGCAATGGAGACAATGGGAAACCTTGCCTGGCTCCTGATCTAAGTGGAAATGATTTCAATTTAACTCCATTCAATACA
>CAUYRH010011775.1:0-37040 GCA_963574655.1 Perodicticus potto | reverse complement strand
GCCTGTTCAACATTTCCACTTCATTCTGGCTAAGTCTAGGAAGGTGGTGTGCTTCCAAATATTGGTCAATTTCTTTCAGATTTTCATATTTCTGAGAGTAAAGTTTCTTGTAATATTCGTTAAGGATTTTTTGAATTTCTGAGGGGTCTGTTGTTCCTTGTGGGGGTTGACCTAGTCTGGTTGTTCATGTTTCCAGAGCTTTTCCGTTGATTCCGCCCCATGATTAGTTTTACACCGTTTGGCTGGATGAGTAGATAAGGACAATTTGGGCTGGGAGTTCTAGGAGTAGTGACTGACCAGTCCTTTGCTTGAAAGCTTGGACTGGGTCTGTACCTTTTCCCCTAGAGTTTTGCCAAGGACTCGTAGAGTGCTACTGCTTGCGAAACTTGGGACCTTCTTGGTGTGGTGGGGTTAAGTGGCTCTGTCTTATTTTCAGCTGATCTTTGTCTTACCCTAGAGAATCTGTTACTCT
Organism: Perodicticus potto; assembly: GCA_963574655.1. Classification (NCBI taxonomy): domain Eukaryota; kingdom Metazoa; phylum Chordata; class Mammalia; order Primates; family Lorisidae; genus Perodicticus; species Perodicticus potto. Next base: position 36,568 of record CAUYRH010011775.1, on the reverse strand, counting down.
AGATTGATATCTGAGCTTTTTGTTTGTGTCCTCCGGGTCTCAGGTCACCCCAGCAGGGTTGATGTGCGTTCTTTGACCTTTTCTTTTGGCACAGATCCAAACCATCGGCTTTCTTGCTGAGTTTCTGTCCTTTAACTCTCCTTCTGGACGGGAACATCTGCGGAAAGCTGGCTACAGATTGCCATCTTCTTGAGTCCTTCTTCAAGAAAATGAAATTCTTGATATGGTCTTCTATTGCCACCATCAGTGGTAACACTCTACAGTCAGGGATGGTCACATCATGAGCATAAAAGAAGAAAACCTGATCTCTATCTTTCACCCTGTGCAAAAAGTAACTCAAGATGGATTAAACACTTAAATATAAGACATGAAATCATAAAAACTCTTTAATTTTGTCATTTTTAGCTTTGCAGATTTGGGAGCTCTTCTGTAAAGTGCCTATATTTTAATAATTGTTCGATGTTCTTGATGCATTAACCTTGACTTCTTTACCTCAACCCACTTTAAATGTGAGAGGATCCCTGGATCTAAACTTAACTATCATATTTTATCTATGCATTGTCTCTAGGTAAACACATCCAGTTTCATGGCCTTAAACAACATGTGTATACTGATGAGTCCCAAATTTACATCCCCAGTCACAATCTGTCCACAAAATTTTGGCCTCATATGATAAGCTGTCAGTTTTCCATCCTATGGCTATTTTACACATAAGAGGCTCAAAACAGAGATTGTAATTTACTCACCGCCCAACTCATTCCTTCCTCTGATCTTTCCCATCTCTGAAAACATCACCATCATCCAACGATATTCTCAAGCTTTAATTTTATTGACCCCTCTCTTTTCCTCTTCCTCTAGAACCAACTCATCCAAAAGTTTTGACTCCAAAACATACCCTGAATCTATACACTCCTCCCACCTCTATTGCCAGCACCTATATAAGTCAAACCATCTACCATCTCCCCTGCCACAATGACCTCCTCACTAGCCTCAGTGTTCAAACACTTGCCCTCTCACAATCCAGTTTGCAAAGAAAAATTATTCTCATCATAAATCAGATCAGATCATTCCCTCACTTATAACTTCCCTACTGCTCCCCATTGCTTTGCACTTAGAATGGAACCCAACCTTCTCACCAAGGCTCAAAGGCCTTCTCAGGAGTTAAACTTCATACTCTCTCTGGGTTAGTTTCCTACCACTTTCCACTTTTCTGTTTTCCTCAAATATGCTCATTTTCTTCTTATTTTAAGTCCTTCACACTTGCTGCTCCCCTGTCTTTTCTTGCTTGGCTCTTCTTGATTTAGCCTCAGCTTTAATGTTGCCCACTAAGAAATACCTTTCCTGGCCACCAAGCCTACATTAGCCTCTCCACCTCCCACACCAGACACTAACGACCACTGCCCCGTGTTCTATTTTCTTTATAGCACATCACATTTTTGTTGCATCTATGCAACTTAATCATCTTCATGTTATTTTGTGTCTTTTCTCTCCCCAAACCCTAGTTCATTATAAATTTCATGGGCGCACAGATTTTTCCATATTTTTCAACTTGTATTTCCAAGGCCAAACCTGGCACACAGTAGGTGCTTAACAGATATTTGTGGTATAAGTGGATGACTAAATCTAGGTAATTGGAGCATTTATTTGAGAGCCAATGTCAGGACAAATGTATTTCAACCATACTTGGTCTGCTTCCTTGCTTAAAATTACATAAAGTATGAGCCATATGTCCATGCCTAAAGCTAAGGTTGGAGTCATTGGGCAGAGCCACAGGGATTAAGAGTCAGAGAAAATCCAACTGACAAAACAGATTGAGGCTGCTCTGCCGAGAAGGGGCAGATGACCACAGATGTCCACTACAAACATGAAACAAGATTCTGGTCACACCATGATTAAAGTTCACAAATATTCTGTGCAGATGTAGAAAGAGCAATTAGAAATTATTAAAAGATAAAATCATGAGGTTTGGGCATAGTGGAATGAGTAACAGTGAATTAATTAAAATTCCTTAATGCAATTTTAGTAATGGTTTCACATTTAAAATAATGACAGAAGAACTAAACACTTAAGGATAAAAGTTAAAGGAAGCAGATAAAAATATAGGTGCTAACATACTACAAAATCACAGGAATGTTGTAAACATCTGTATAATGCTTTCAATTTCTTTTTTTTCTTGTTGTTGTTGAGACAGAATCTCAAGTTGTTGCCCTGTGTGGAGTGCTATAGCATCACAGCTCACAGCAACCTCCAACTCTTGGGCTTAAGTGATTCTCTTGCCTCAGCCTCCCAAGTAGCTAGGACTACAGGCACACACTACAACGCCTGACTATATTTTTGTTGTTGCAGTTATCATTGTTATTTTAGCTGGCCCAGTCCAGGTTTGAACTGCCAGCCTTAGGGTATGTGGCCAGAGCCCTACCCACTGAGCAATATGTGCCACCAATGTTTTCAACTTCTCTGAAGATTCTGCAGCTGTTAAAAAACTCCTGGTTATGATCTATTATTACATCAAGTGTATACTTCTTGTAAGCCCACAGGCTCTGAGGAAATAAAGACAAGGGCTTAAGGAATTGATGGTAAGAATCACTAGAACATTGCCAAATGTAATTGAGCAAAGCATGCATATCATTCAATAAACACACTCTTCCCCAGTCTCCCCCCCCCCCCCCCGCCTCCCACAGTGCTAGGATTATAGGCGTGAGCCAGGACACCCAGCAGGGGCCCTATTTTCTTATCCAGGACTATTAATTCTTGGCATGTGTCAGGATCTTCCACCCAGTCCCAGACCCCCCACTGTGGGCAGGACAGACAATGCTGTCCTGTGGGCAGGACAGAATACCAGAGGATTTCTAGAGCAGAGGAGCAGGCAAGCCTTGAGAGCACCTATTTTCTTTCTGGCATCTGATAAAGTTCTAGACCTCTCCCCCAAGGGCACCGTACTGCACACAATCCCAGAACCTCACAAATTTCACAAACCTCATTCTTTCTAGATCCTTCTGAATAGGTTAAAGGCAAGACTTTGAGAGGAACTTCCATAGGTAGAAAGATGTTTGGGCCCAGAGTTATATTCAACTCTTTCCCAATAAGCATGCTCTTAAGGGTTCACAACATTAAGGACAAATGAAAGACATAATCCCTGTATTCAAGTGGCTCATAGATAAAAACACAAAGAAATAAGCTGATGAGTGCAAATGGTAAAGCCAATGTCTGGGAGCTGTGGGAGCATAGACCAAAGTCTCTTCCTTATTAAGATATTGATATCATTCAGGAAAGATTTCCTTGGAAAGGTAAAGTCTACACTGAATCATGAATGATGAGCAGGAATTATCAAGGCAATAAGACTTCTGAAGATTATTCAGAGAAAAGTGACATCTAAATGTGTAGAGTACAAAGGATACCCAAAAAACACAGGGATTCGATTTGAGTTGAAGAATGAGTGGGATGTGCCTAAGTAGATATATTAGTTTCCTAGGGCTGCCATAAGAAATTACCACAACTGGGTGGCTTAAAACAAAAATATATTTTCTTACAGCTCCAGAAGCTGAGTCCAAAATCAAGATGTCATGAGGGTCTGCCATCACCAAAGGCTCTAGTGAAGACACCGTGCTTGCCTCTTCTGCCTTCTGGTGGTTGTCAGCAATCCTTGGCATTGCTCACCTTATAGCAGCATAACTCCGATTTCTGCCTCTGTCTTCACATGGCATGCTCTTTTCACTACATCTCTGGGTCTGAATTTCTGTAATAAAAATAGAAGCCATTCAATTTACTGCCCACCTTCAACCAATATGATGTCATCTTAACTAATTTCATCTGCCAAGACTATATTTCCTCATATTCTGAGATTTCAGATGAATATGAATGCTGGGGTGACATTATTCAACCTACACATCAGATAACATGAAACTAGGATTCTCAATGTGTGTGTGGACCATCTAGAACCATCTTTGAGAGATTTGGCACTCATAGGTATATATTCAAACATTTAAGTCATGGTAGAGTAAATAACACTAACATACATGTTTATTTATATATAACTATACATATTTCCTAAGTATGCTAAACTATAAAAATAGTTTTCAACCTTTATAAACTGTAGCTAAGTCATATATCAAATCATTCTAAAAATCTCCAAAATGTTAATTCTGTTGGCATGATCTTTTGTGACATTACTGATACTGTTAGGAGTTGTCTGGGCCATATTTTGACATAGTAAGTCACATCAGACTGTTCAAATGACTTTCCCATTGAGTCAAAAGTTACTAGGTCACGTTTAGTCTTAAGAAGTCAAGATTTACTCTTAAAATTGTCAATATTCATCCTTCTACTGAGTTCTCTCAGTTTCTGATGAGGCAATAGTGACTGGGCAATAGCAACAGCCCAATTTAGCAAAAGAGCTAAAATTTAAAATAAAAATTATCTTAGTTTTTCAAATATATTTAACATTTTTACTATTTACTAAGTCATAAAAGTGATTTATTGGAATATTTTAGATAATTAGGTCAAACTTTTTCTTCCTGGCTGGGAAACAGTAGTTGTGTGGCAATTAAGAGTAGAGGGTCTATGGTCAGCTGCCTGGGCTCAAATTCTTCCTCTGTAATTGAGTCTTAAATAACCTTTCTCCACCTTGGCTTTCTTTACCTGTTAAAAGGGAGAATAGTTATAATTATTATGCTCCACTGAGTTTATTATGCAGCCAGGGAAGTGCTGGCATAGAGCAAGTGCCATATCATTGTTAACTCTCATTTTAGCAACAAACCTAATGCTTGTAATATCTGTGATATGTCAGCTTTAGGTGGGTATTAATGATTCCTTCCATTAAGTGGAGATGAATATCAACAGGGTCACTTGAAAGAGAACCCCAAAGCCTGGGCCTCCAGGCTCATCCCAACTACCCCCCATAGCATAGCCATTCTTTAATGTCCCATCCTAGAAGTGCCCTGCCCCATTCTGGTAGAGCTGGTGCATGCAGAGGCCTCCCTGACCACCCAATTTCTTTTCTGTCTATCCCTGGCTATTTTTTTTTTTTTGAGATAGAGTCTCAAGCTGTCACCTTGGATAGAGTGCCATGGTGTCATAGCTCACAGCAACCTCCAACTCTTGGGCTCAAGAAATCCTCTTGCCTCAGTCTCTTTTTGGTAGAGACAGGGTCTCGCTTTTGCTCAGGCTGGTCTTGAACACATGAGCTCAAGCAATCAACCTGCCTCAGCCTCCCAGAGTGCTAGGATTTCAGGCGTGAGCCATTGGGCCTGGCCTAGGGCTCTTTCAAAGCCAAAATAGAGTACTGATGGGTACTGATGTCTTTAAGAAATGGCTACATGAGGAGAACTTTGGGGAAACAATAGGCAGTGGGATGCAACCACAGATGCAGGTGGCCAGAGACACCAGTCATTTCCCACTACAGTGCTAGTGAGACAGCTAGGGTGCCTCCTCACTCACCAGAGACGAGGCTGCTCTGGTCACTGTCTTCACTGGTTTGGCTGGCAAATGCCAGGACTATACCTAGGCAGTGCTCACCATGTCTCCATCAATCAGGACAACAGTAAGGACAGGTTTTGGAGCAACCCATCAGGATCCCTGGACAGCCAGTAATGATGCCCAGGAAGTGGGGATTCTGGAAGCTAAATGAACATCCTGAATGATCAACCAGAACAGACACTAGACTTGGTGCTAGAACAGGGTCCTGGTGGCCTGCTGCTGTGAGGTCTGCAACTCATTAATTATCACATCACTCTGACAAGCAGGAGGTCCGAAAGAGGACCTGAGTAAGTCTGAGTCTGTGTTCTCAGAGCCTTTAACATATCAAAGATCATTTGTAATATCTGAGGAGCGCTATTGTATGTGTTTTAACTGTATTTGACCATATACTTTACTTTTATTAAAGTGTCTCTTGGAATTAATGTTCTATAAAATTTACTTTGTTAAATACTAGTATAGTGAAAAGAACCACGGATTTGGGAGATATTTGGTCTGATTTTACTCCCAGCTCCATAATATACCAGCTATATGACCTCAGGCGTATCACTTGCCCTCTCTAATCCTCACTTTCATTCCCTCCATAAAAGCGGGATAATAAGATTAACCTTGTACAAATTATTATTATAGCATTAGACCTGGAGAGAAAAGATACCTTCAGATATTGTGACAGAGGCAGACTATTGCCAATTTGCTCAGCTTCTCTCCCAGAGCTACACTTCCCAGGCTCCTTTGCACTTGTGTGAGGCCCCTTCACTAGGTCTGATGAGTGGGTTCTTGTGAGGGCTTGTGGCAAGCCCACTTCCAAGTCCTGTCCATAAAACCCTTCTATAAGCAACATGATTCTCTCCCTTCTCCCTTTCCTCTTCTCCCCTTTTCTTTCCTTCCTACTTCCCACTAACTAGATATAATGGACTCTGAAGGAACAGGGCAGAACCTTAAGGAGGAAGGTCCATATAGGGTCCCTGATTCAACTCTTAAAGAATAATCTCCCAGGACAGCCTCCCAGACAAGAGTACCATCTCAGGCAATGTGTGTGCAAGAAATAAACATATATTGTGTTGATACACTCATGTTTGGAGAGGCTTTGTGATATTCCTATGCTATGGATGATATTCCTCCAGCAAGAATGGAAAACCACAATGCCTAGTAAATGTGTAATAGATGGTAGGTGCTGGAACATCTAGTGAGATTAGCATTATTATTTTTTTTGTTATTAATGTTGCAGATATATACTCAGAAAGAGACAGGTTCTTGTGATTCTGCAAAAATGTCAAGAAAGTCAAATTCCCGGGTACATTCATGTCTCCCAATGAGTTTATCATTCCTGTGTTGTGTCACTATAAAGTACTGATTCATTGTACTCGTCAGCTTGGGTTGCCATAAGAAAGTTCCACAGCCTTTAACCTATGCTTACAAATTATAGGTTTATTTTTTTCATGGTCCTGGAGATCAGAAGTCCAAAATCAAGGTGTTAGCACCTTGCCTTGTGTCGTAGATGGCCAACTTCTCTCTGTCCAGGTAAGAATTTGGTGGGGGCACAATTCAGCCCATAATAGTCACTGACCTATGACTCTTTCTTCCAAAGAGGTAAAGATAATGTCCAGATAATAGCCATATTGTCTTAGGCTGTTTTCTAATGCTTACAACAGAATACCTAAAACTGAATAATTTATGTTTTAAAAAAACAAATGCATCTCTTACAGTTTAGAAAGCTAAGGGATCCAAGTTGAGGGGGAGCACATCTGATGAGAGCCTTCTTGCTGGTGGGGACTCCCTGGAGGGTCCTGAGGCAGTGGGGGGTATCACACGGTTAAATGTGCTGAAGTGCTGGCTCAGGTCCCTTCCTCTCCTTATAAAGCTGCCATTTCCACTCCCTGTGATAGCCCATTAATCCATTGACTCATTAATCTGTTAATCCATGAATGGGTTAATCCATTCATGAAAACAGAACCCTTGTGACCTACTTACCTCTTACAGACCCCTCCTCTCCATACTGCCACTCTTGGGATTAAATTTCACCATGAGCTCTAGAGGGGAAAAATATTCAAATACGACTAGTGGATCACAAATAAGTCTACATCTCTACTTAAACTTACTGTAAAAATGTCAATTTTATTCACTCTACATGGTGGCAAAGCTTTGCTACAGGACAAGGGGGGAAAAACGGATGTAGCAAATATAATTGGTTTTCCCCTTGGTTATTCAACTAAAATGCATGCAATGTACTCATTTACATGTAAAAGTGAATTTCAGACAAAATTCCTACTGAGCAGAAAATAAAGGTAACCCCCTATTATGATTCAGTTATCCTTTAATTATTGTGTTACATCACATGTGGATATGTGGCAAGCACTTGTTCAAAGGAAAACCAGTGTCTCCAGGGTTCATACAGATTTTTAGAAGCATATCTGGGATGGGATTGTTTTTAATGTATTTTTCAGATTCAAAATTGTTAGAAAGCCAGAAAACAGACTTAAAAAAAGAATGAAATTTTGTATTACATTTAGAAATGGTGATATTCTAGAAAAATCATTATCAAGTACAATTTATTTTTAAGGCACCCAGAGGATTCGTCATTGAATGCAAAACTTCAATTGTTATAGAGAACATACTTATCCTGTGGTTATCCTTTCCCAGTCTGCCACTGCCATTCAAGCAGAGATACGCACGTATCTTCACTGATCTAGCCATAGCCAGCGAGAAACAGCATGCACCAGCAAGTAAAACCTTGAACTCACTGCTCCCCATCACTCAAAAACTCTCAGCTGGAAGGAAGACATATTTAGGGAGCATTGCTAAGGGCCTTGTAGTCTTTTTGTTTCTCTTATCTAGATACTCTCAAATTGTGAACTATAAGAAATATAAACTCCTAAGCCCTCTGCTAACTGAGTGGACCCCCCCCCCCAAATAAAGCCCTGAAAAGTGAGTTCCCATCCATGAGAGGATGAGAGAGATAGAGCACAATTAGAAATGCATGATTTCTCTCCATAAATGTTCATCACTCCTCCTATAGCTTATTGAATATGTATAGTTCACACACATGCACACCTGTTCAATACAAAATTTTGCTCCTTTTTCTCCTTTTTCTGGAAAAATTTTGTTTTTTTCTAGAAAAATTATATTTATTCATTCATACTCATTAAACAATTATACATAATGCACCTACTATGTGCTAGGCTTTTGAAAATATTTTATTTCATTATATTATGGGGGTATACACATTTTGATTACATAGTTTGCTTTTGTACATTGTAAATTAATGTTATAAATGTGCTCTTCATCCAGAAAGTGTGTGTACATGCATGATGTACCCATCAGGCGTGAATTTACCCTTCACCTTTTCCCACCTCCTACCTACTTGAAGTCTGTTGAGTTTTTCTCCCGTATCAGCAAATAAATGTTAATCAACTAGCTCCAATTTTAGATGGAGTGCATGCGGTGGTTGCCATACTTCACTTAGGAGAATGGCCTTCAGTTCCATCCTAGGTTGTTACAAAAAAGACTAGGTTGCCATCTTTTTATGGCCTTATAGTATTCTATGACATATATGTATCACATTTTTTGATCCACTCATGAATTGATGGGCATTTGGGTTGTTTCCACATCTTTGCAATTGTGAATTATGCTGCTATAAACGTTCAAGTGCAAGTGTCTTTTTAATCAAATGTCTTTTTTCCTCTGGCTAAATACCTAGCAGTGAGATTGCAGGATCAAAAAGTTAGGTGCACTTTAAGTTCTTGAGGTCTCTCCATACTACTTTCCAAAGGGGTCATACTAGTTTTCCGTCTCACCAACAGAGTGTGGGTGTTCATTTCTCTCCACATCCACACCAGCCTCTGTTGCTTTGGGGCTTTATAATAGGAGGCATTTTTGCTCTTTGCTCATGTGTGCTGGCATCTGACCATGGCCACAAAACAGGCTTCTACTCTTTATGGGAAATAAAACTCTCCATTTTCCAAGGAATAAACTCCCTTAATGGTTTTTTTGGTTTTTTGTTTTGGTTTTTGTTAACAAAAGTAGCTTCAAATTAAGCCAGACAAGCAAAACCCCATCTGAACTGGACCTATTATTTTGCTCTCATCCTATAAAGTACAGAAGAACTTATGGCCTCATACTGAAGGATCACAGAGAAACAGGGCAGCTTTGGAACATGCCCTGGGTTGAAGATCTCATTGCAGACCAACACTTTGAAAACACATTATTTGCACAGCAAATTCTGACTTCATAGAATATAGGATGTTACTGGATCCATTATAAATGTTGCACCAGCAAGTTTTACACATTCACTGAGCTATTTCTCCAGTGCATATTGCAAGGCTCCAATGAATATTATCCATTCTCCACATCGACCCTGAGAGACTATTCTCTTCATTTTAGAGAAGAGAGAAATAAGCCAAGAGAGATTGAGACTTGCCTGGATTTCACATCTAGTGAAATGTGGACTTGAGAGCAGGCCCAGGTTCAGTACGAGCCTTAGACACAAGCAAGGTCAGGACCCCTTCCCCACACCTGGTCAGGGACACACTTTGAAGTAGCATTTTCTCCAAGAGTTTCTACTTCCCCCTGCAGTGCCAGGGGCTGGCTGGAGGTTGGGAGGGAGGCAGTACATTCTGAAGGATAACTCTTACCTGAACCCTGGTCCCATCTCTACTTTGGGGGGTATTCCTAACACACTACTCCCCACATGAAGGTCAACCAGATGCCACTGGCATCTCCAAACTCATGCCTACAGGGCTGTCCCATGGCCCCGTGGCTGGCCCCTTAACACTGTTCAGGTGGATCACATTTGCCCAGTGTGCTAAAGCCCTTAACCTATGCAGGAGGAAGGACAGACATTACTTGCACAAATGGAATGCTCTTTTTCTTACTTTTCCCACAGACCCCTGACTTCTGCCCCTGCTACAGGCAGGTGTGTGGAAGGACATCTCATCCCAGGGATGCAGTCAGCACAGCCTGGAGAGTTTAAGAACACAGTGTTAGAAGATGTGCTGTTCTATGTTTATAACATAAAATTCAGAACAATAAATCTCATGTGACATTGATATTCCCCTGCATATTCTGAGCAAGACTTGTATTTGTGATCATCTTCTACAAGGCATGGTTAACAATCTTGGAGAGTCTTGGGAGCGGGTCTTCCTAGGTGGTCCCATGAATGTGTCAGTGTCAGGATAATGACTAAATTAGAGGGCAGAGGAACAGCAGAAGCAAGATCTACATTAAATCATTAGAAAAGTTTCTCCCAAACCATGGTATTGTGAATAATAGTGTAAAATACAGAATGATACAGAAAGGGTGATTTGACAATAAGAAAAATAGAGAGATGATGGTTCCTGGACCCAAACAGGAGAAGCTGATGCCTGAACCCTCTGAAGAGTCTTCGTGTGCATGGGCAGGGCTATAAACACATATTCAAGTTATTTTTTCCCACTGATGAAGTTAAAAACTTTCCTCATAGTAAATCACTATGCCTCACTTGGGCTCATGAATTTCGAAAGCCACATTTTTACGTACTTCTTTTGATCTTGAAAAATAAAAAGTTCCGACAGAAATGGAGAGGAGTTAGGATTTCTAGGGTAGGGGCAAACCATATGACAGAATTTTCATCAAACCTGTGATTCCTGCATATGTGCTAGTTCAATGTTTTTATGTGTCTATTTTTTAATAGACTTTACTTTTAGAGAAGTTTTAGGTTCACAACACAATTGAGCAGAAATGGAGTTCCCACACACCCCCTCCCCACCTGCGTCCTCTCTCCCACTGTATTCCACAGTGGAATGAATGCATTTAATGCAACTGATGAACTAACATTGGCACATGGTTGGCAACTACAGTCTTCAGTTTGTGTTAGGGTGCATTCATTAAGATGCACATTCTACAGATTTTGACAAATATATCCACAACCATAGTATCATGCAGAATAGTTTTACTACCATAACAATGTGCTTTTTAAAATAAATGTTTTATTGCAGAATCATATTACCTTTACAGAAAATATCCAAAGCTACCATTCACACTAATTATTGCCCTAATGTTAATGTCTTTTGTCACCAGGGTACATTTGTCAAATCTAAGAAATAAACAGTGGTCAGTACTCATTACTAAGCTATAGTTTTTATTTGGCTTTCATGAATTTTCAACTACTATTCTCTTTCTATTCCAGGATCTGACGCAGGATCCCATCTTGCCTTCCACCATCACCTCTCCTCAGTCTCCCATTTGAAATGGTTTCTCGGTCTTCCTTTATTTTTTATGACCTTGACACTTTCAAAGAGGACTAGTCAGGTATTTTTGTAGAGTGTACCTAAATTTTTATTTCTCTGATATTTTCTCACATTCTGCAGCCTCCAATCCTCACCAAACCCCATCCAACATGGCATTCCAGCCTCAGCATTCTTGCCATTTTCTCAGAGACCAGCAGTCACGAGGAGATGCCCTCTTCCACTGTCAATTTCATGCACACCTCTTCCCCAGCTGTGCTGCCCCTTCTCCTCCCGTCTGCTGAGCCCATGAGCCTTACCATACATGAAGATTCTGCAGCGGCTTCCTTCGACGCACATTTGGTGTACACATGGCTTTTAGCAGAGCCTTGCTTGTGAAGGCTCTTTTAAAAAAATTAAATTATAATCAAAACATAATAATTATATATAGTTATAGGCTTCAATGTGATGTTTGTATTCATTTATACATAGTGCAATGATCAAATCTTGGTAATTACTATATTCAGCACTTTAAACATTTAGCATTTCTTTGTAATGACAATATTCAAAATCTTCTTTTCTAGCTATCTTGAAATACACAATACATTGTTAATTGCAATAGTCACCCTACTTTGTTATGGAATACAAGAACTTATTCTTCCTATCTATCTGTAACTTTGTACCTTTTGACCAATTCTCCCGATTCCCCAACTCCCTACCTTCCCATAGCCTCTTATAACCACCATCATTCTGTTTCTAAGTGTTGGGCTTGCAGACTCCACCTGCAAGAGAGATCAGGTGGCATTTGTCTTTCCGTGTCTGGCTTATTTCATTTGGCCTCATATCCTCCAGGGTCACCCATGTGGCTGCAAATAGTGTTCTCACATATTGTTACCAATACCTGCTTTGCTTTCCCTATAAGATTACAAACCATTTGCAGACAGGAATACTGTAGTATATTTTTTATTGATTCTCCACATTTCCTAAATCAAAGCTATCTGTCTAATAAGCCTTCAATAAACAGTTGCAAAATGATTGCAGTAACATATAAAGGGTCTTATTTTATCCTTAAGAAAGCTGCGCTTAAATCATGTAAGATTTTTTAAAGATATATCCTGAATAAAATTTTATTCTATTATTACATTGACTTCCTCGGAGGTCGCTTTTATGTTGTAGACAGACAGGGGTAAAATGTTACGCGAATTGCCACAAAGAAGAGAAATTTTCATTCACTTATTCATTCTTTCATTCATTCATCTATTCAATGCACATGAATGGAGCATTTACTATGAATCAGACACTAGGATGAACACAAAGGTAATAAAAATAAAAAGAAGCCCTCATTTGCAAAATGCTCCTACTCTAGTTGGGAGAAGAGGAATCAGAAAACTGAACTGACAACACATGCAGACTAAGTGAAAGAAGGGAAGGGAGGAAAGAAATGGACTGGTATTCCTTATGAAAAACCTATTGTTTGGGGTCAAAGTTACTCGCATTTGTTTTACTTTTCACCCCCATCAGTGCCCATATGCTCTCAGATCCAGGTATGCCCTGGGTTTCACTGGCACCTGGATTAAATATTTCTTTTAAAAATAATGATCAATTTGCATGTGAAATAATAGGATTAAATAGGACTCAAACCACTTCTGCACTGCTGGTGGGAGTGCAAGCTAATACATCCCTTTGGGAAAGAAGTATGGAGAATACTCAGGGATCTAAAAGTAGACCTGTTTGATCCTGCAATTCCTCTACTAGCTATATATCCAAAAGACCAAAAAATCACTTTATTACAAAGATATTTTCACCAGATTGTTCATTGCAGCTCAATTCATAATATCCAAGTCATGGAAGAAGCCCAAGTGCCCATCGACCCATGAATGGGTTAATAAATTGTGGCATATGTATACCATGGAATATTATGCAGTCTTAAAAAATATGGAGACTTTACCTCTTTTACATTTACATGGATGGAGCTGGAACATATCCTACTTGGTAAAATCTCTCAAGAATGGAAGAAAAAATATTCAATGTACTCAGTACTATTATGAAACTAATTTACAATCACTCACACTTTAATATGAAGAATAGATCACAACTATGGCCCAAGATGAAGGGGGGGATGGGATGGGCAGGGGGGAGGTCAGATTGAGGGAGGGTGAATGGTGGAATCACACCTATGGTGCATAACGCAAGGGTACATGTCAGATCTATTAGTATAGAGTATAAATGTCTTAACGCAATAATTAAGTAAACGAGATGAGGTATATATTAAGCAGTGTGATGTAAGCATTCCTAATTCTATATGAAATCAGCACATTGTATCCCATAAGTGCATTAATGTATACATGATCTATGTGTTTGTGCTTTAATAAAATAAAAAAAAACTATAGTGAAATGTAAAAAACAAAAAAAAATAGAACTCAAATATAAGATCATTATGACTGGAAGATTTATACATGTGTATTTTTCCTTTGTCTGGAACACATCACAAAGTCTCCAATTTCATAAGGGAACATTGACAAAATTAAACAGTTCATCAAAATTAGATAATTAGTTATAATATGGTTTGAATATAATTAGTCTTGGAGCCAAGGCTGCAAGCATGACACTTGGTGTTATCAGATACACAGTGGTGACAAAGGCAGGGGTCAGTCCACTGGCCCACCTGTCACAGGTACAAGCTCATTGGAGCCTTTTGTTTTAATCAGTCTCAGGTGTGCAGTGCCTGTGGGTCAGGCAGTCATATCCAATCTAGAGTTACAAGTCAAATCATGATGGAAGAATCAAGTGCATTTTCTCCTATTAAAATATAAAAACCCTTGGATGAAAGGGCACATAAACTTTATGTCATTAGAATCTTGGGGACCACTGGTTTACATATATTCTCTCATGTGAGAAAAAAAAATGTATGTGATAATGGTAAAAAAAAAAAAAGCAAAAAGAAGTGAACAAAGGGGAAGAAAATTCCTAAAGAGATCCAAAAACAACAGATCAACCCGTTCTCTTGTAATTTTAGCTTTAGAACCTGACTCTTAAACAAGAATTTGGCTCAAAAATAGTAACTTTTCAAAACTTGTCCTTTTCACTTCAAAATTGAAATTTAAAGTGAAGTGGTTTATATATGTTTTATTTATGTCTTTGGATAGGAGCATCAAAACAACAATTTATAACTGCAGAGTTTGGGGGATTTGTTTATTTTTTCAAGAATCAAAAACCTGCTTTTGAGTAAAGCGATTAACTCTTTGCTAAATTTTATGGCCTTCAGAATAAAAAGGTCACATAAAAAACTATGCTTAATTAAAGTGAATGAGTAGAATTGATTTGATGAAACTATAATGTTTTTTAATGATTGTGTGAGATTGTGTTCAGGGCAAAAAAACTGACATTTTGCCTTAATCGATGCACATTTTATTAAAATCAATGTGGTCTATTACTCAAAACCTATTGAAAGGAACTTTAATAAAGTCCAATCCATAAAAAAGTAACCAACTCTAATTGAATTGAAATTTAACTTGGTGGTAGCTACAATGTACATTCAACATATATTTATTGAGGGCTTACTATGTAGTAGGTACTGGAGAAGTGTGAATGAAAAGTCACTTTTCCTTCCCTGAGGGTACATGACCATGAAATAACTAGCTTAAAGTTTTGCATTAGATACAGGGACACCTAAATGTATATCACTAGCATTTTAAAGAACCATTTATGTTACATTTTAAATAACACTTCAGCATGAAAAAAAATTGAATCCTAATGACCTTTCTAATAATTCTAATAAATGACTTGAGTTATTCATAGAAAGTAAATAGTCTCAATTTCATGTTCAAAGGGAGTTTGGGTTATTGAAACAAAATGGTTACTTACACTTCACAGTGTGTGTAGCTTTGCTTCTCCTTGTTTTTCCTCTTTTGATGAAAAATAGATTTATACCATGCATAATTTCCACGTTGGCTTCTAGAAAGCTAAGGTGCTCGCCTCCAGAAATCAGGTAGGGTGGTGTAGCCAGCCATTATGTTCTTGACTTCTTTCTCTTGACTGCCCATTAAAGTTTCTGTTTCCAAGATCCCTATTCTTGGTTCTTATTTATTGATATTGAATTTCATTCTATTACTTTGCTTTTAATGTAAGATATTTCAAAACCATTAAAGAAGAAAGTAAATGAAGAAAGTAAAATACAATTTTTAAAAATTTTTTAACTGTTTGAAGACTAAAACATAGTCCTTATTTTCCTATAGAATTTTGATCAATCCTTGTTCATATAACAGATAATCGTAAAATTCTTTTTACCTTAAATTCAATAAGTAATTTCATTCATTAGTTCAAGTGTTGATTACTGAGCACCTATCATGTTCCAAGAACCCCAGTAAGGACTGAGGTTACAAATGAGAGTTATACTGTAGCTGTTGAGTAGGGTAATTGCAGTACCAAACAAACTTCAAATCATACAGACCTAATACCACCAATGTTTGTTGCTCATTGATGCCCTAGTCCTAAGCTGGGGCAGTGGGGAGTCTGTTTCATTATCGAGGCTTCATTATTTTCTGTATTTAGTCCCCAAAGTGACCCTGAGTATCAAAATCTAAGTGGAAGATGAAGATGAGAAAATGTACAAAGGCTCCATGAGGAAAGGTATAGGGCCAGCCCCTTCCACTCACATTCCAGGAACCAGAGTTCAATTCCAGGGCACTCCCCCCTAATTCCAGCAAGTACATATTTGTGGATACAGCCTAGGACCTGTCTTCCTGGGTGATCAGAAGTAAAAGAAGAGGCACTTGGTGAGCTATAAATACCATATCCCTAATGGTCCACCTTCTGACCTCGATGGAGCATAGTCATCCCTTCCTAATGGAGACATTGAAAAGACCCTGCCAGACCTGGACCTCCACCTGGTCCAGGTGCAGGCCTGATGATGTGTGCCTTCATGTAGTCCACTGGAGAATGGAGAGTCACCTGCCCACCACAAACACCAGCACATGTAATGGTGGGCCAGGATCAGGAAAACTATAGTCGAAATTCCCAGCCTGAACATAAAAGAAGTCACTGGCCGAGTTATGAGAGCCAGTGGATGCAGGGAGAGGGCACCTCCTGAAGGAGACTGATCGTGTTTACAGGAGCTATCACTGTCCATCTCCCACCCTTCTCCTTGCCAGGTCTGAAGTGGGTTTAGAAGGTTTGTCTTCCTTGGGAACTGGACCACGTCCCCAGCCTTCTTCTTGGTGCAAAAAAAATGTTGCAGTCTGAAAATCAAACATTAAATGGATTTTTAATTGGGGAAGGAAGATTATTTTGGTTTGTTTTATGTTTCTCAGGATTGTAACTTTGTTGGCAATAAACTGTCTTCAAAAATACAGCTACCTTCTAATCTATTTGATTTCAGTTGGCTCTGACTACACTCAGAGTTCTTTCTGAGATATTCTCAAGCCTGTCTGTCTCAGTCATCTCAGGCTGCTATAACAAATACCACAGACTAGGGGCTTAAACTACAGATATTTATTTCACACAGTCCTGGAGGCTGGGAAGTCCAAGGCATCCACTATTCCATGCCTGGTGAGGGTCTGCTTGCTGGTGGTAGATGCCTTCTTTCTGTGTCTTCAAATAGCAGAGAGATCATCTCCTGCATGTTTCTTTTATAAGTTCACATACCTCATCACAAGGGCCCTACTTTTATGATTTAATTATCTTCCCAAAGCCCTACCTCTGAATACCATCAGATTGGGGTTTAGGGCTTCTTACAGGGATTTTCGAAGGACACATCAGTTCACAGGACTATCTTCTGTATTTTGTGATCCCAAAGCCATGCTCCTGAGTCATGTAAAGGGAACCAGGAGCAGGTAGTGGAGGTCATTTACAAAGATAGAACCAGAGAGGACTTCTCTGAATAGATGAGTCTTGGGATTTATTTTGAATAATTTGTGATGTTCATCAGTTGGATGGAAAAAGAAGAAGAAAAAGCAAGGTATGACCATGAAGCACAGCCAGCAGGTTAGGGTAATTATCAGTGGCTTTTATTTTAATTATTTATTTATTTATTTATTTATTTATTTATTTTTGGCAACTCCGGGACAAGACATTCCTGAGGATAGTTTCCAGAACTAAAACTAGAAAGACTATAATGTTCCAGGTGGTTGGAAGTTTGGCCTGTAAGCAATAGAAGGTGTCTAACAAGTTTTAGGTAGGGGAGTGATAGGATCAAAGTGGAGGCAGAGCTGAAAGAACAACCATTCACTATACCGCACACAAGAGTGATGAAGATCAACAAAGGCAGAGACTGAGAGCAGTTCAACATAGGGACTGTTAGGGTGGAGATTCAGGATTGCAGATAAGGAGGAGGAGGGTTCATCTTCATTGTACTCAATTATGTTTTAGATTCTGTGTGCTCTCCAACCCTGCAAACAAGTGGCCATTTCCACCACACCTATTGGAATGGAGAAATGGGAATATCTTTCCATTGGGTAGGTCCCCCACAGGAATTCTGTACATGGATCTTGAGTGAAAGCCTATGCGCAACCCAGGCAGATTCCTGACCCTATAGAGAAAAGACCCCTGGAAAAGAGCAAACCAAATTGCAGACTCCACAAGCGGATATGGTGTAGGAAGCTAAACCTCACATCCCCTTTAGGTAGGATGCCATCCACCTGCCACTGAATGCTAGAAAGAACAAAACAGTAAGACAGAAAGCACATATGATTTCACGTGTAAACTCAAGATAGAAAACATTCTCTGGCTTACTAGAGAGTTTAGTTATTAACTTATTGAAATTTAAATTTTTCCAGACATTATTTAATCATCATCAGCTTCTCAATTCTACTTGACCCAAATGCAAATGCAAGCTCAGGAGTTTGGGGTCTGTAATTCAATTTTAAAACAACGTGCTTTGTGGTATTAGGGATTATGCCTAATTAAGGGTTGACTAGAGATCTTGTGTGAATTTAATATTTGCCAGGTTTGTGTAACTAATTTGCTACTGCTCTACAGATGAGAGCAATATTATTTTTGAAAAAGTAGATCTTCTTCAACCTGGTCAATGTGTTCATTACTAAGTGTAAATGAGATATTTAGTTGTAGCCTCACTAGAGACAGCTCTGTCAAAGTAGAGCAAAATTAGAGAATGAGCATAAAGTAAGAGAAAGATCACTTGTCCAGCCTGGAGTTAAATTGTGGTCTTCACAGTTCCTAGCTGAGTGGCCTTAGACATGATGCTTAACCTCTGCAAATCTTTATATACAAAACATGGTGGTGAAGATTATCAAGTAAGGACATGGGTAGGGCTGTGCCTACCTGGGTCCCATAGAGCAGGTGCTCAGTAAAGATAGACCTGGGGTTACTGGCGAGCCTCGAGTTCCAAGATAAGATGTGTCAGTTTGTTACACTTGGTAAGATATAAGACCAGGGATGCTGGTGAGAAATAGATCCTGTTCAACGAATGACTCAGTGAACTCACACTTGGTCCCACTAACCAAACTTTCAGGGTATCATTCTACTTGGGATAGGTGGTAGATTCCAAAATACTGTGATTCCCCTAATTCTAAGACATATATTTCTGCTGATATGTTAATGTATCTGAAATTTGTATACATGTATTTAACAATTGATTTACAGTTAATAAAATGCCATAGTCATCCACTCCACTCCTACCCTAGAATGCTATTATGAATTTGATAGAGCAGTTTCCAATCAAAGGCATTTTAAAAGGGGCAAATAAAATATTTACCTTTTAAGTCAGTGGTTCTCAACCTTCCTAATGCCGCGACCCTTTAATGCAGTTACTCATGTTGTGGTGACCCCCAACCATAAAATTATTTTCATTGCATAGCATTGCATTCCCATAACCTTGTATAAATTACAACTTGTGAATGTTTCAAGCTTCACGTGAACTCATTTCTTCTCTGAAGCTTTTTCTGACATAGACAACACTTACCCAAAGTGGAAAGGACAACTACCTCCTCCTTCCTCCTCTTTGCCTCTCAAGCTCTCACTTCTAGTGTGTACTTGCTAGTCCTCTGTGTTTGCTTGTGCCTGCACGAGTGATGGTTTCTCAGCCCTCACCTCTTCAGGGAAACACTGTAAGTATCTCATTCCTTTCCCAGCCAGGAGGATTTATGTAGAACATATAAGATACTCAAGAAGTCATCATAATCAAATTAATAAATATTTTCCACACTAGTCTTTCCCTGTAAGGAACCTTATAAAGAAACTAAGATTTCAGAGTAATGTAATTTGTAAACTAAAAATCCAGATTGGAAGAGGGATCCTTTAGTGGTTCAAATTTAAAGCTATAGACCTTCTAAAATGCAGGTCCCTGTCAGGTGGCTGAAAGCTAGAGTGCCATTCCCCTTTCTCCTTTAAGTTTTCTAGCTATGTGGTTCATTTGGATTTCTCTGTTAACCTGTATTTCCCTCATATACCAATCTGAAGTCCAATCTCTACAGAGTTCTTCCCATTCTTCTTGTATGAATCAAACTGCGGACACTCATCTTGTTGTCAAATTCACCTGACAGATAGATTTGCTACAACAAATGAAAACACTAAATAAGCAGTTTCCATCTATTTTTTATGGCTGACATTCATTCCTGGCAAACAGCAAATGTTATCCCAGGATGAAAGCATCTATAATTCCTGAAGTTTTCATTTTGCTATAAATCACAGTGAATATTTCCATTGTGAGACTTTTTCTTAATATAAAGCAAAAGTTAAAATACATGTATTTTCAAAAATTCCTTAGAAAGTCTCACAACCAAGTTTTGTTCCACAAAGAACTGCAGTGAAAACAGCCATGGGCAATGTCACAGAAGACTTAAAAAAGAAAATACTTAAGCTAATTTTACTTTATAAATAAATACGTATTCATATGTACATAGATAGATAGATAGCTTTGAACTCTTGATTGCATCTAAGGTACTTAATTACAGATACTTCTTCTCTTGTCAGTTCTAAACTTTAATTTTTAACCATACTCCAAGGTCATCACCACATCTGTTGGAATTCCCAAATAAGACTTTGCAGGAACAGCTGTCAGGGGCTCACAAATTTACTTGCCCTGCAAGCAGGCTTCCCCGGGAAAACTTCACCAGAAGAGCTGGGCCAACAGAAAAGAATTCTGGGAGAAGAGATGATGATAATAGTAAGAGATTCCTATGCATCACCTCCTTTAATCTTAATGACTACGTGTAGGGTAGAGACAGGTATCCTAATTAATACCATTTAATGGATGAAAGATTAAGTAACTTGCCCCAAACTACACAGCTAAGAAGTGACAGACAACTAGAAAATGGTTGACTTTCAATTCACGTTGAAGATCAATATAAACAGTGAAGTTGAAAAGCCCTCTATGATTTCCCCTCTTCATCTTTACTCTTGAAAGCAGAGTCATCTATTTGGGTAAATTATCTCCCTGTCAGAGTCATTTCCATCTGTCAGCATTTTGGAAGATTCAATAAACTTCTACCTGCCCATACTGTGATTTTCATTAGCTAGCCACAGGTTCTAAAAATCTTGCTATTGCATCCTTAATATCTACTTGGGGCAACGTCAGTCCCTACAACGCTGTGCTATATCTGAGTTCACCTGAAGGGGACGTGACTAGGAATTTGTGATACTTCCAATTTCTTTTAGCCTCTCACAATTCCAACGATTCCTAAAAAGGAAATAATAAAAGGATTAAAATTTCAAAATTTCATATTCGTAAATATCATATAAATTACACATTACTTTCACCAGAGATGCTATTGATACTTTCTCAACTGATGCTTCCTCTATTCATTACCTTTGCAAGGGTGGCTATATGCAGTATTTCATTTCCTCTTTATAAAATCCATATGGGGGTGTTATTATTCCCCTTTATTTATGAAAAGAATTTTAAAAGTACAAGTTAAATAAAATGCCCAAGGACACAGAGGCATTAAGAGGCAGAGCCAGGATTTCAGGTCTGACACATATACAGCATAATGAGACAAGCACAAGATATACCACAAAAGAGAAAAAAATTGGACTTTTCAACACCTTTTCTCCACTTGTTTTCTACTTTTGTTGTTATTATGTTTTGCTTTTTACTTGAAAGCATCTCACCTAAAACATCCTCTGGCTTTTTTTTTGGCTTCTTTTCTTTTTCTGCAAGGTGCTGAATAAACAATTTTGGCAATATGTGGCCATGATTGCAAACTTGTCAAAATCCAATTATTAATCTGATATTTAGGTATTTATTGCCATCATAAGACTCTGTGTAATGGCTTTGAAAAATTACCCTGACTCACAGTTCATATCTGAGGTTTTGTCAAATGCACATTTTTTAATATAATGTGGGTACCATGAGGTTACAGGCACTTTGTATTCATATTCAATAACACTCTATAATCCTGAAAATAAAATACATGGGTGCTTTTAGGAAAAATTCCTTCCTGCTTATATTTCTCATTCCAAAACTGTAAGTCAGCTATGAAAGGAATGTGACATTTTCTAAATAGGAGAGAGAGTTAAAGAGCTTTAAGAAAATGGAAAAATGGTCAAACATCAAAATAATGATTAAGATCATATTACATTTCACACAAATGCAAGACATCATTTGAAAGTTCAGAAATTAATACTAGTTTATTTGATTCCAATGATGCCTCCTATGAAGCTACATTTGACTACTAGAACATCTACCGAGAAACTCTGGAATGACACCATAATGCTTAACATCATTTCTACTTTCATTTATCAACATAAATATGTACAACCCAGAACCTTCAGCCTTTTGGGGATTTTATGTGGAGTCAAAACTGTTGTCAAACTCATTCAAATAAATTATGTAATTCTCAACAATAAATTGACTTGTAGCTATAGTAACTTTCCAAGAAGGGTCTCAAAGATTCTCCTTCTTCCCTCCTACCCCCAACTGCCAGAATCTTCATCATGAAGAGAAAGGTTGCAAACAAGTACGCTTCTCTACCACAAGCCAAAGGCTCTGTCCTGTTCAGAGATTTCACTTGAATCTCCAGGAGTCCCTTATCAGCAAGGCCCAACCCTTGGAGAACTCAAAATTTTAGAAATGGACACAATGACTCTTACATGACCATAGACTCCAAGGACTCTGGGCAGCAAATGAGGACTCTCATCCATCTTCCCCAGAAGCTCTAAAAAGAACTAAAAAGTGGGGCTACTAAAAAGAATGACACTTGATAAGGTAGCATATTATTTCAACATACCCACAAAAGCCCAAGAGCCAGTCCGTTCTTAAAGAAAGGAACAGAGAAAGATGGGGCATCAAGGAGAGATTGTTGACCATAGTGCACACTGATGAAAAAAGATAACAGTTAATAATATAGGTAGAAGACTGTGCTCACTGGCTCATGCCTGTAATCCTGGCACTTGGGAGGCTGAGGTGGGTGGTTTGCCTGAGCTCACAGGTTCAAGATCAGCCTGAGCCCAAGGAAGACCCCATCTCTAAAAATCACCAGGCATTGTGATGGGTGCCTCTTGTCCCAGCTACTTGGGAGGCTGAGGGAAGAGAATCACTTGAGCCCAGGAGGGCCATTACACACTGCACACCTGCAACACACCTGGTCCTGAGCTCTAGGAACTCAGGAAGGCGGGGCCCCAACCTCAGCACTGTGCTTTGGGATCTGTGCTGTGCATTGAAGGATTCTGTGCTTTGGGATCTGTGCTTTGCATTGAAGGATGTTTAATGGCATCCCTGGCCTCTACATTACTAGATGCCAGTAGTTACCACTTCACCCCAAGTTCTTTTTTTAGGGGGGAAAGGGTCTTGCTCTATCACCTGGGCTAGAGTGCCAAGGCCTCAGGCTAGCTCACAGCAACTTCAAACTCCTGGGTTCAAGCCATCTCATGCCTCAGCCTCCAAGTAGCTGGCACTCACCACAATGCTCAGCTAATTTACTTTTCTATTTTTAGTAGAGACAGGGTCTAACTGTTGCTCAGGCTGGTCTTGAACTCTTGAGCTCAAGAGATCCTCCCGCCTCAAGCCTCTCAGAATGCTAGGATTACAAGCATGAGCCACCGCACCTGCCCTTCACCTCAAGTTCTAACAATCAAAAACATTTTCAGACATTGCCAAAGATCCCTTAGGGGCAAAACTTGCCTTATTTGAAAACAATGACATAAGACCTACTAGTTAATCTCAACTTTCTGTCCATGAGGAAGCCATTATCATGCTTGTTTCATGAGAAATAACAGAAACAATGGTTCCCTTATATGTGTATCAAGCTAATTATGGTCCAAACATCCCTGAAAATAGTTTACATATAAACTCACCTATCCCTCATATAACCCCATGGATTTATATACAATAGAATGGTTAGTATTATCCCATTTTATAGACGAGGAAGCTGAGGCAGAACTGGTAAGGATCCTATGTGAGGTCACATCTCTGGTAAGTAAGAAAGCCACAACTCACAGCTGAGCAGTGCATCTTCCTGGGTGGGGCTGCTGGTTTGGCCCCAATGAAGGAGAATACTGGAAATTTTGTTCCAAGGCCAAGCTCTTTCTACTGCCTCAAGATATCTCCTAAAACAGAGAGCGAGGCAAGAATGACACTTACAGGTACCACTCTGGGATATTTGGTTTCTAAAGAGAAAAAACAGCTTCTTCCTCTTGGAAATCAAATCTGTCCCACACTCACGTGGAGTCAGCAGATTCACAGATGAGTCAGCCTCCTAGGGAAGGAGAGGCAAAGTCTCTTCCAGGAACACTTCCTGACCATCATCCCCATGTCACATTCTCATCCCTCTGCTCATCCATCTCAAAGAAACAAAGCCTATGTAAACTATCTATAAAAATCATAAACTTTTGAAACTGTGTTATAATATGGAAACAAAAAAAAATGGCTGGTTTAATCACTCGTGAATTAATAATTAACAAGCAAGCAAGAAAAACTACTTGCTAAACATATAGGTTCTTGAGTAAGAAAAATCAAGATTCAAATCCTAGCTTCACTATTCAGCATCTCCATAAGCCAAGATTGCCTGTGTCATCAGGCAGGTGGGGATAACAAGCCCCACTTCACAGAGTTCAGAGCAGGCAATATTAAGTCCCTGTCAAGGGGCTGGGAGGTCAAGGTCTTTGTGGTTTGAAGGAAGAAAAGATGGATGAGGCTTCAGCTAGTGAAACAGGATGTTGGGCTTCCTGTTCACAGCCATCTTTCCTCGCGAGGACAGAACAGGAGATAAAGGCAAAACCACTAGGCTGGTGATTGACAGGATCCACACCAGCTGTGGCATCTTCTCTCTTCCCTGAAAGGAGGCAGCGTGTTGATTCTGCTCTTAAAAATCAAGAGCTAATTTTGGGAAACACAACTTCCTTTCTTTTGCTCACAAAGCAGCAATGCTAGAAAAGAAAACCACTTATGTATCCTCTAGTGCATGGATTCAAATGGGCTGAGGCAGTAAGAGTGACTGTCCCATGATTCCATTTTCACAATAGCCCTTCTCCCAGGGGCGTCGATATTAATACAGTCACACTTTCCAGGACGGTGAATCAGTAAATCTTCAAAGACCCCCAGAGAGAGCTCAATGGCAAGCCATACTCTGCAGGGTTGTGCGGTGATGCATAGCCCTCCTGGGTAGTGATCCTAATGGATGCAATTCCACACCATGGCAGAGGCAGCAAGAGAGACCATGGAGAAGGGAAGACACTTGGAAATGCACATATAGACACCCTGCACTCCCCAGCCATTGAGGCAACTTGAAGCACTCCACCAGCCTCCCTAAATTATAATTTCCCCCATCATCATGTCCTCTGTATCCCTTCCTTCAAACCCCAGACACACATCCCTCTGGGAACAGGGTCAAGAAGACTGATGAAGAGCCCACTGTTCATACAGTAGGTACTTGGAGGAAGATCCTCACCTAACACTGGGCCTGTCCCCTTTTCTTGGGGCACTCCAGGGTTCTATTTTCTGTCCCCTCCCTGTCTTGGCCCTTCCCATCCCCCTCCAGCCACACAGCTGTCTGTTTTTCCTAACTCCTTTCCCTTTCTTTTTTTTTTCCAGAAAACCATCAGTGTGGGGCACAGATGTCTTAGTCATCTAGTTTGAATTGAGAAGCACATTGTTTTTCAAGTATCAAAACACAATACCAATCCTCCCTCAAATGTAAGCTGAAACACTAAACAGAAGATACTAACAAACGGCACATTTAAAGACAAAACTTACAGGCCAGATGTTGTTACAGGTTGTCATATTTCTTCCTCTCCTTTGCTGCTCTCAATCACAGCCAAATTCAATCTCGTTAGATCCTAGTCTTGGCATATATAATAGAACCTCTCTACATCGGCCACCTCCTTAAGTTGTCCTAATCCTCCCAGACCAGACAGGCACCACATATACGTATCAGTACAGAAGGCCAGTTCCTTAAGTTGACCCCCTCTGTATGTTGACCAGCTTGTCACATTCCCTTGGGTGGTTAACTTACAAAGGTTCTACTGTAATTATCTTTTGTAATTCACTAGCCATCTTTCCTTACAGTCAAAACTGTCCTAGGATATCAAGGTGTTATTCCACTTTGCCATTAAAACTCTCCACAGAGGAAATTGCCACATGTCTTTCAGGGATTATTGCTATGACACAGCCCGTTATTGAGGTCATTGACAAACAGTCCTAGTGTCTTCTATTCAACCTCCCAGGTTACATAAGCAAAGAGGAGACAAAAACTACCCTTGTGACAGAATACTAATAGCCCAGGAAGAGCAGAAATGACTGCCAATAGGGAATATGTTTTCCACTTTACTCCCTAAACTGAAGTAAAACAGTCTACAGTCCAATGGGCATTTTCACTGCCACTGATGACTGGATGCATCAGAATTTCACATACAATAGCACATCTCATAGGGAGTGTCTGAACTCAAAATCAACCAGCCCCTCTTGGCCTTCAGCCACCATTTAAGCTTCTGTGACCAACTAGTACCTTCGAAAAGTAACTTTAGACAAGAATTTAATTTGTTTCTGTTTAGGTAGGCCAAGATTTGTAATAGTTCCATTACTTTTTCCTATTAACAGGTGAAGATTTACCTGTTAAGTGAGGATGCCTGATTTGGCAATTTAGAGAAATAAATACCTAGTGATATAATGTAAAATAGGATCCATCATTGCAAAAAGTATAACTGTTCCCAGAAGAATGTATTCTTTTGTTCATGCAATATTTATTGAAGGCCTGCTACATGGCACATTCTGTTTGGGAAACATCAGTGAGCAAAACAGACAGAAATTACCCCTCCTCGAAGAATTCACATGTCAGGTAGTGAGGGCTTCTGTTTCTGGAAGGTAGGCTTACATTTTATATCCTCAATCTCCTCTCTAGTATCTTGTATTGAGAAGCATATTGTCCACATGTAATACGTCTCAATTAAGAGACCATGACTATTCTTCTACTCACCAATCTGAGTATATATGATTTTTCCATCACAGAAGGTCCTCAAATGAATAAGACTTGCTCCTTGCTCCTGGGAAATCATGGTCCCTGGCACTAGCCAGTTACAGTGCAAGTTTACACAGGCTTGGCAGCAGGGGCAACAAGAGATGGGGACACGGCTAATTACAGGCATTGGAGAGGCTTTTTAGAGGAGCTGCTTCCCGGCTGAATTTGGTATGTGAGTAGCTGAGTGCCAAGTAAATGGAAATGGGTGTAGAGCAATGGGAAGGGATAGAAATTGCAGGCAGAGAAAATAGTATGAACCAAGGCATAGAGGAGCAGGCTATTGTGTCTAGAATAAACAAGATAGATAAATGAGCCCTTACCCCAAAACACACTTGGAGTCCCAAGGTTTTCTCAGCTTCCTGTTGGGGTAGGTGGGAGTCAACCCAAAGCCCAGATCAGTTCTGAGAACAAAATTCTCATTGTTTATAAAACACAGGAACAGTCACTTCTCTGAGTAGAATATTAAACAAGTCAGGAAGAAAAGAGTTGGGACTTGAGGAATAGAGATAATTCAGGGCTCAGTCCAACCTATACTTGCAAAGCCCAGAGGAAGACGGAGGTCATGGAGTTTTCTGAAAGGCAGACTTTTTAGGGCATGCATGAGGCTCACTTCCATGGTCAGCCCTTCACTTACCTTCAAACACCCCCTTCAGCTATACGCCCACCTGTTCTCAGCTTTGTTCACTATGGAAAACTAAATGTGCCTTTAATATTTATCTGTGCTGTGAAAACTGCTTCTACATGCATCCCTATGAGGGAAATAGCCAAGATCAATGAAAGACTGACATATCCTAAATGAGGAAACAAACAGAAATATTTATTTCTCTGTCCACAGACCACAGTGCCTCCCGAGGGTGAGAAAAAATTGGCAGCAACAATGCCAAATGCCAAGTGGGCACCGCCTATCTTGTAAAGGCCAGGGCTTGAGAGCTTTTTGTTTTCTTTCTTTGTTCACATGAAACAGATCTATGCTAAAACATAATACAATAAAAATGATATTTTAAATGTGGTTTCTGATTGACTATCCTGAGATTAGAGTATCTCAAATCTTATTTTCTTTGGGGTTTGAAGGACCAGTTGCTTTAAACACTTTATCCCTTTACATCCAGACTCCCCCAATTTCAATACTATTATTGACATCTCACACATTATGAAATAAGCAGTCAGAGAGGGACAGTACCTTGCCCAACATCCTCAGCAGCCATGATTCAGTGTGCATTTGAACAATATTCACAATTCATCCAGCTCCAAACCCCAGGCTCTTTCTTGGCTGAACACTACTTTCCATGATTTGGGGCAGAGCAGAATATATAAATATGTAACACATCAGCATGAATACTGTGTGTCTTAGGTGAGTTTACTCTGAAGCAACTCCTGAGACAAGGCTCACAAGTAAATCACTTATTAAGGATGAACTAGTGAGATAGAGATGATTTCAGACAATCAATCCATAGAAGTAGGCTGGACTGGCATGCAGGGAAATGAGGAGGGTAGGTGACCTCGGAGCCACTTACCCAAGGTAGGGGCTGGGCTGCCCTGATCCTGGGTGCCAGTCACTGGCCAGGGGAGTGCTGTCAGGCACTCCAACTGTTTGCAGAAATCCTCCATTGGCCAGAAAGCAATACTCAAAATAAAGCAAGAACTTACCAAATTTGAAAGAGATTGAAACATTAAAATGGATCTAAGGAGATGAGAGCTGACACTGAGAGCCTCCACTATACTATTTGAGAGCAAATGCTCACAACCACAAATATAAGCACAGGTTCACACTTCAACAGGCAGAACCACAAGCAGAGTCAATCCCGGCCCCTCCCCAATGAACCTGCAAGCAGGGGGCGGATGTGCAGACTCCTCACGCTGCTCCTGCCTCCCTTGGCCACTGCATCAGTCTAGCCGAGGGAGCAATTGGTCCTTAGACTTGGTGCCAGCAGCTGCTATGGGCAAAATTGGGAATCCTATCTTAAGCTTGGTGCTCAGGGTCCCTGGAGTATATCTCCTGGACCCCCTGCACCCCCAGGCCTCCCCAGTCATCACCATGCCAATCACGTCTTCTCGATGCTTTCCTGGGTCTGGAGTCTTTGACTGGTTCTTATTATCCTCCTTCTTTAGGAAGCATAACCTGACTCCTACTTGCCATGAAGGAGAGGTGCACAGTATAAGATTATCTAGGTTAGAGTGACACCAGTTTGCAACCTGCCTCTGTCACTTAACTACTCCTGAACTGGAGCAAATGACCTAACCCTTCTGAGTTTTCTCACTTGTTAAATAGAGAACAAAAAGATTAACTCAGGAGTTCTTGTGAGGATTAAACGAGGTAACATATAAAACAACTATTCAATAATGGTTGGCTGCCATTTGCTTTGTTATAGTTATTTTAATTTGCTCTGTTGCAACTATGAAATCCTGATGTAACAATGGCAGGTGGATTGAATCCAAGTTCATAATTCTCTATCAGGAGGTCTAGCCCTAAAGTCATTGTAGATTACCTGAGTTCCTCTTCCTTACTTTTCTCAGGTCACTGAGATTTCAATTCAAGGAAATAGCACCTAAAGAAATTATTACAGTGTTAACCTTGACTACAGCAGCAGTAATTCATGTAGGCCAAGATTATAACTAGCTATAACCTATAACTATATGTTTACATGAAGGGAGAGGTGAGATACATGATGACACCTGTGACCTAGATTCCTCATTCATAACCTGGACTTCTGGCTTGCAGGGAGTAGGGGATAGAGCAGAAATGAACCAGTTAAAAGCAACAGCAGATCCCAGCAGTGTTCTTGAGAGAAGTAGCCCTAATGCCTTCAGGCATCCATTGTGTGGAAGGAATTAATTGCTGTCCTATTCATTTAGAAAGGCACAACTC
The DNA here is from genome assembly GCA_963574655.1 of Perodicticus potto. NCBI lineage: Eukaryota > Metazoa > Chordata > Mammalia > Primates > Lorisidae > Perodicticus > Perodicticus potto. The sequence continues at coordinate 6,623 of CAUYRH010011775.1, read as the reverse complement.
ACATACCATTCCTTAGGAGAGTTGAAAAATAGTCACTCAAATTATTTTCTGTGTTCTATAATTCATATGAGGAGCCCTAGTTGAGAAAGGCTAATCTAAACTAATGCTTCATTAATGGATATGCAAACTGAATTTATAAAGTATAAATGACTTGCTCCATCTATGGCATATGGCAAAGCTAAAGACAGGGAAGTTTTTTGCTAAATAGCTTCTAGTGCTCTTATATAAATCCACATCTGGGAACCATATTAAGTAAATCTTATTAATCTCTTCCTCTCTCTCTCACAATTTGGGGGCAGTAGGATTTCATCGAATGAGATTTCATGCAGACCTACAACATACCACACAAGAACAGTGTTAAGTAAGATACATGATTATCATTTAACAGTTAAGAACAAAGGACCTCAGGAGTTATTCACAGTGGATAACTCCTCATTTAATGAGTTAATGAATGGTCCCTCTCTGTGAGTCCCTGGTACCTTGTGCTGACATCCTTCTAGAATTTATTATTGATTATGTGCTTTTGTATTCATCTTCCCACTGAATCATGATGGCAGGTAAACAAGTTTACTCCTTTGTAATCTCTATCCCTACCAGCATCTGTTACATAAAAGGCATCAATGTAAATGTTAATGAATAAATACGATGTTGTGAAGAAAAAATTTTCCTCTATCCTCTCATGTTCTTTCACTGGGGCCTGTGAATTAAACTGACCAAAGTCAGATTAACAGGAGAAAAGCAAACGAATTTTATTTGATGTTAATATTTTCACATGCATAACTGGTTTCACAGAAAAGATGTGACATCTCCAAAGGAGTGGTTAAACTTAGGGGCTTATATACAATTTTTACAAAGGATAACAAATTATACCAACAACACAAAACAAAAGAAAGTTTGGGTTTCTAGGGGCAGTAAATTGTGGAAATGTAACCCTATAGGGGAAACTAAGGCTAGATAAAAGTTATTTAGTAAAGCGTGTTTATCCAGACTCACCTTGGTGCCTTCCCTGCCTCCAGTAATAAAGATCATTGTATCTTCCTTGTACAAGAAGGGATGTGGGGAGACTTTTGCAAAGGAATTTATGCTCTAATTTTAGGCAGAGGAAGTTGCAGAGAGCTCTCCCTGTGTTTTCTTTCTCTCAATTGCCTTTACCTCAAAATACTCCTTATGCCAAAATGGCATATTTTGGGATGCCATATTCTCAATCCCTTCAAAACCAACTAATAAAGGTTATTTCAGACATGGGCACCTAGTGAATTCAGATGACTCATCTAAGAAAGGATAAATGTGCTGTAAAAGTGAGTCAACTTATCAATGATGTAGTACTTTGACATTGGAAAATATAGCAACATATATGTATTAACTGTATCAGAACCATATACCTTTCATTTTAACTTGTCAGAAATAATGATTTAAGTTTTTTACAGCATCCAAAACAATCCATCACACAGAAGAAGACTTGATTTTCTCACCTAGAAACATATTTATGAATAAACCAAATGGCAGTGTATCAAGAGGACTCAGTTGTAATGATTTATGAGGTCAGACAATTAAGTTCATGAACTCATCCTAGAAAAAGAGCTTACATACCTACCTCACTGCTGAATATCACTATGGTTACATTCAAAGTACTCCCCTTTTGAAGCTAAGTGCCAACGCCAGTGCCTAGTCTACCCTTCAAAGCACTAAGATCTGAGGTCTGAGATCCAGAACTTAATTGTCAGACCTCATATATGACAAATAAATCCTGTGGATAAGCAATTGCAAACTCAACTGTCTATAAGTCTTGCTCAGGGGAGTTTAATCAATAAAGTGATTACTCAGCTAATTTAAGTCAATATATGGAATAGTTGTGAATATGGAATATTGGTTCCAATTATCAAAAAAAAAAAGAAAGAAAAGAAAAGAAATTTGATTGGTGGATGCACATATGAAATTTCCCAAGTTTTAAATGTGAGCCAACATTGTATGTACCAAACAAACTTTGCTCATGGGCTGGACTTGGCCTGAGAGATAAGAGTCCAAATGACTAGATGAGTGAAAGACTAAAAAGCTGTGAGATGTGTAACATCTGTACATGAAAGTAAGGCAGTCAGAGAAGTTCTGCTACCATTTTTTTAAATCTTTGTTCTACCCCCTGGCACTTAGTCTAAATTTCTGCAAACAACAGGTATTTTAGGCACAAATTTTACCAGCTGGAAGATTATAGTTTGGAACAAGGCAGGTTATAAATAAACAAACCACATAGAAAGAAAAATTGACTATTTCTATTTTTTGTGTCCAAATTGTACATGTTCCTCTATCACAACTCTTGGAACTCTCTATTGTCTGCTCTTGGCATTTGTACATTTAATAGTTTTACAATTTCAGTTACATGGTGTCAGACTCAAAGGTCAAGGACATACAGAGGATTTTCTTTATGCAGAAGTATAAATGTAAAATACAAATGTGATATCAATGTAATTAGTGAGACAGCCCATCCCACAGCTCAGCTGTCCATCTCAACCCACACTCGTAGATTTTTGTTCTCTAACTATTATATAGGTGCTACAGTCTGAACATCTTCCCCCAGTATTCATGTTGACACTTAATCATCAATGTGATAGTATTAAGTGATGGAGTCTTAGGAAGTGATTAAGTCAGGAGTGTGGGAACCATCATAACTAGGATCAGCAACCCATAAAAGAGGTGTGAGGGAGCAGTTTGTCCTTTCACCATGGGTGGATGTAGCAAGAGGTGTTATCTCTGAAGCAGAAAGCAAGCCCTCACCAGACACTGAGTCTGCTAGTGCTCTGATCTTGGATTTTCCAGATCCCAGAACTATGAAAAAATAAATTTCTATTGTTTATAAATAACCTAGTCTAAAGCATTTTGTTATAGCAACCTGAGTAGACTAAGACAACATGCAATATATTTTATGAAAAGTTGAAAACATTGACAAAAGAAGGAAGGAGGGAAGGGAGGGAGAAGGAAGACAGGAAGGGGAAAGAAAGGGAAAGAAGGGAAGAAGGGAGGGAAACGGAAGAGAGGGAGGGAAGGAGGTAAGAAGGGAGGGAAGAGGAAGAAAGGGAGGGAAGGAAGTAAGGGATGGAAGAAAGGTAGGGAAGGGAATAAGGAAGCTACTACTAGCTTTTAATACGTGTATATATAAAACCCAACTTTTAGGGCCAACAAAAAGTGGGGAGAAGAGTGAAGTGTGTACCTTAAGTCAGTCTCTCAGGAATATATCAAGTTGAATGCGCCTTCCTGAAGCATTGTCTTCACTTGGCATTCAGGAGCCCATTTTCTCCAGTCTATCCTTCTATCTTACTATGCATTTCCCAGTTCCCTTCCCAGATTCCTCCCCACCTTCCCAACACTATACTTCAGGGTGGCCCAGGGCTCAGTCCTCACTCGTCTCCTCTCTCTGACTCCTCAGGGAGTCTCAGCCGGAGCTAGGGCTGCCAAGAACACTCAAACACTGGGGACTCAGACCCAGATCTTCCCACTTCACCCCAAACTCTACTCATAAACCCAACTTGCACTCACCAGATCCACTTGTTTCCCGTGTAAAATGTAAGCCCAAATTTCCCCTTCTTTCCTCTCCAATCCCTACCCCAAACACAGTCCTCCCTTTATGCTTCCCATCTCAGTAAATGCCTATTCCTGGCTCCCAGTCACTCAGGACAAACGCCTAACATCACCAGTCTTTGTATTTCTCGTAGCACATCACAACCCATCATTAAATCCTGGCTCTACCTCTACCATAGATCTATTCTAGACTCTGCTCTTCTCACCAGCTCCATTCTAGTCCAAGCTGTCAACAACTTCTACTAACACTGTTCCTCAGTGTTCCTAGGATTTAATCCAAAATCCTTCCTAGCCTCGGCAACTGCATGTTCTCATGTGGTAGGACTTCCCTCTGCTCCCCTTCATCACCTGTTCTTCTCTGCAGCCAAGCTGGCTCCTGCTATTCCTTGAAGGTATTCAGCTCATTCCTACCCCCAAACCCTCTGTGCTTACTGTTTCCCTAGATATCTGTATAGCTCACCCCTTCTTTTTTCAAATGTCGCGTTATCAAAGAGCCCTATCCTGACCATCCCATAGAAAAGAGCTCTCTCCCCAGTCTCTCTCTGTTTCCTTAACCCAACTTTTTCTTCACTGCCTTCATCGCTACCTGACATAAATGTAAGTGCTGTGAGAGTCTGACATTTAGTAGATGCTCAATGAATATTTGAAACAATTAATTGATTAATTTAATGATGACTCTTTAAATATTATATAGAACCTTTCCATTTTAAGTTTATTGCATGTTATGATAGGCTACGAAATCAACCTCAAAAGCTTCAATATGGTTACTCTTATGAATGGCAAAAATCTACTGCCTGTCTTTGCTTCTGGACTTGGAACTTCCTGAGGACAGCAGTATGCCTAAGTCATCTTTACATCCCAGCCCTAGCAAAATGACCTACCTATGATAGCTACCCAATAAAATATTATTGAATAATTAAGTAGAAGATGGTCAACTCATATTTTAATCTGAGTTAAAATCACTGAAATCAAGCAAAAGGACTTAAATAACTATTAATCTTTTGATGCTGTTAGCAAAAGGAGAGAGAATAAACTCTTTTAAACTTATCTTTTCCTCTGATACACAGCTATGTTAGTAGTTATTGAACTTAGAATTCAAAATTAGCTGTTTTGTGTCCCTAAATAGGTAGTCTGAGTACATGCCCATCTATCCACTCATCACAGAGAGACACAAAGGAAGAAAGCAGGAAGAGAGACAAGCAAATAGAGGTTTTACGGGTTGGTCCTGGTGAGAGGATGCCAGGTGCCACATTCCCTGCTGACACATGGTAATGAGATATTAAACAATACAATGAGGGGATAGCCCCTGCCTGAGCCCATGTGTGCAGATTGTCTTCCAGACACACTGGCTTCTCTTTCAAGAACCAGATGAACATTTTGCAATTTGAACACTAAAATTCCTAACAGTATGCTTTCACTGACTTCAGCCTCCCCAGTTTTGTGGCCAACACAGGCAGAGGAACGTGTCTGATCACACAGGCCTGTCTACTTGTTTTCCTACTGTTCCCATTCGGCAGAACGGAGACCTGTGGGTACATGGAAATTGCTGCCTGTGGGACAGGCCTCTCCCGCAGCTGTAATTGTGCCTTTCCCCCAGACTTCGTACCTCCTCTGTTCGCCTAACTACTCAGTTTCCTCACTTTCCTCTCACACCCCCTGCCCGCTTTCTGTCAGGTGATTAATTGTGGTTCTTAAAAGGGACACCCAGCTTGGAATTCAGAGCATCTGAGAAAAATGGAAAATGTTTACTTGGTATTAATGTGGGGAAAATGCAATCGGGGGCATTTTATTTCCTCAACACAACATTCAGTTTTCTTTAAACTCAACTCTTAATATTGTGATAGCTGTCCCCAGCAAGGTGCACGCCTCCACAAGCTACAGCAGGGGCACTCCCATTTCTCCTTCATTTCCTATAAGCTTCTAAAGCAAGGGGCCTGTTATGGAGAACATACTCCCACGGAACTGGAGTGGGCTCCATGAGCCGCCCAGGTCAGTGGGCCCGGTCTACACGGTCCACCTGGGCTAGTGGTGGCCCTATCCTGTGCCCTGGTAAGAGCCTTTGTACTATGAATACTCCGTGCTTTACATTCCTTCTGCCTTTCCCTGTCCTGAGTCACGGTGGTGCCTGAATTTCCCCTGCTGTCATTTGTCAGGTTTGTGTAACTTGATGTACTAAAATTAGCAACAAGATCCTTCATTGTCCCTCATTCTCTCAGTGCCTTTTATAGAACTTCAGGACACAGCCTGTTTTGTTATGAGCATGATGTTTGTCAGAATAAACACACACAGATTTAAGTGGCACCAGGATATTCAAAGTGCATACAAAGACCTATCCGAGACCCTTCCCTGGGCTTTTCAGGGGAATCCATATACCTTAACTTGAAAAGAGCCTTCTAGGCTGTGTTAAACAGTTGGATGAAAAGATCTCAGATTGTGTGTGAGACCTGCATATTGTACCCCTTGACTGCACTAATTTATGCTGCTATGATTTAATAATTAAAAAAAAGAGAGAGAGAGAGAGAGAGGCTTAGGGAAGCAATGAGAAAACATACCCAATTGACACCTGACTCCATTGAGGGACAGATTTTTTTAAAAAGACAAATTTATCCCTCAAGCGGCCCCAGACATCCAAAGAAAACTCCAGAAAGTGGCTATAGCCCCAGACCATAACCCAGAGAATCTTCTTAAAACGGCAACTATGGTCTTTTGTAACCGAGATCTGGAGAGAAAGGAGGAAAAAGAGAGAAAGGAACAGAAAAGAATGACAGCTGTAGTAATGGCACTCTGACAAACAAGCAACCTTCGAGGCAGGGGGAAACCAGATGAGCGAAAAACAAGTGCTTCCAATGTGGTCAGACTGGCCACTTCAGAGAAGACTGCCCCCAGCAGTACCGCTGGCTGGGCAAGCCACCTGGCCCCTGTCCAGAATGCAAGGGTGACCACTGGAGAGGGGCCTGCCCCCAGAGGTGAAGGTCTCCTGGAACAGCGACCCCATCGGAGCCCAAACTGGACTGAGAGTGCCCAGGGCAAATTCTCATGGCTCCAGCTTGTGT
>CAUYRH010011774.1:0-20784 GCA_963574655.1 Perodicticus potto | reverse complement strand
GTGATTAAGAAAATGCTATGAGGGCTATCTCTCACAGTACGATCAAAATGTTTCTGATTGTATATGAAGCACATTCTGCCCTATGATTGCACCAATGTACACAATTATGATTGAATAAAATTATTAAAAAAAAAAAAGAAGTGAATTTAGTATTTTGGTCTCAAGTGTCTATGTGCAAAAAATTAATACAAGCAAAAAATAATTTTAAGTGCACAATTTTTTATTATACTTCATTTTAGAATAAAAATTGACATTTTTAAGTTTTGATAACTTTATTGAAAAATATTTATTGTATGTCTAAGTAGAGCATTTTGGTAGATACACACATGACTCCTACCCTAATCCTTTCAGACACGTAATGACAGGCAGGTAAGGATACCAGAAGTACGTGAAATAATAATTCTGACACATGTAAGACACTAAAATAATGGTTTAAAAAATGTAAATGAGTCATACATTTCATGTTGAGTCATAAATAGCCACAACAAACCCACGAAAGATTTTTATCCTCATTTTACTGATGAGAAATTTGAAACTCAGAAATGTAATAATCTCCATATTCAGCATTTGAATCCAAGTGTGTCTATCAGAAAAAGCTGGCTCGGCGCCTGTGGCTCAACAGGCTAAGGCGCCAGCCACGTACACCTGAGCTGGCGGGTTCGAATCCAGCCTGAGCCCGCCAAACAATGATGGCTGCAACCAAAAAATGGCCAGGCGTTGTGGCAGGCGCCTGTAGTCCCAGCTACTTGGGAGGCAGAGGCAGGAGACTCGCTTGAGCCCAGGAATTAGAGGTTGCTGTGAGCTGTAATGCCACGGCACTCTACCCAGGGTGACAGCTTGAGGTTCTGTCTAAAAAAAAAAAAAAAAAAAAGCTGTGCTAATTAACTTCTACCCCATAAAATGTTTCCTAGCAGGAGGGGAGAAAAAAGATAGCTTCTAAACCACTTCCCCCAAATTTTAATTCTGTATGTGCACAATAACACAACCAGAATCTGATGGATTTTAAATTCTGTTCTGGAAGAAGCTTATGAGAAAAATAAAACGATGACAATAGTGTTTACATAAGAAATCTATAATTCACAACCCACTTTATGGAAATTTAATTATTTTATGAATTGTTTTAATTTATCTTCCCATTAGCTCATTGATATTTATCTTACATGTACACTCCTTTTTTACACAAGTAAGCATATTGAATCTCAGAGAAGTTGAGTGACTTGCCTAGTCACTTGCCTAGGTGACTTGCCTGGTATATAATGAGGGCCAGTAATTAATTCACTCACACAGAAAATATTACACACAGCATGAAGGTTACTGTGATGGTTAATTTTATGTGTCAACTTGACTGGGTTAAAGAATACCCAGTTTAGTGGTACAACATTATTTCTGGTGAGTTTGTGAGGACTTTTCCAGGAGAGATTAACATTTTATTCAGTAGACTAAGTTAAAAAAAAAAAAATTGCCCTCACCAACATGGGAAGGTATCGTCCAATCTTGAGGGTCTGGACAGAAAAAAGGCATAAGAAGGTCAAATATGCTCTCTATTTTGGTGCTAGGACATCTATCTTCTCTTTCCCTCACCTGTCAGTACTCCAGGTTCTCAGGCCTTTGAACTTGGACTAAATTATACCATTCCTGTCTCTCCAGCTTGCAGATGGCAGATGTTGGGACTTCTCAGCCCTGATAATCCAGAAGCTAATTCCCATAATAACTCCCCTCTGTGTACCTACTTATATAATGTATATCCTACTGGGTCTGTTACTCTGGAGGCCCATGGTTAAAACAGATGCCTCTGAGACTGCAGTAAGCAAGAGTAAGAAGGCAACGTAATCGAAGTGTGTGCCCAAGGGACTCACAGTCAAGGAGAGCAGACGTGGAAATGCTGTAAGAGCAGGCGAGCACGTAACAGGTGCATGAATGGGAGATACCTGACCACACTGCGATGCGGAGGATGCTTCTCTGAGCTGCGTCCCAGGACAGGAGGATCAGTAGAAGACAGGGCAGGTGGGGAGCCGGGGCATTTTAGACTAAGGAGCCCACATAATAAAAAGTTCAGAGCTAAGGTATGTGGCTATCCATTCATGAACAAAGACAGAAACACAGCAGGCAAGGAGTGAGTGACCAGATAGTAGGCGAGGATTATCAAAAGTACTTTGCATTTTATCCCGGAGAGATGTTTCATGGAAGAAACTAATGCAATTAGAATTGTGTTTCAGGTAGATGAGTCTCTTGCATGGAGGATGAATTCTATAGGATAAGATGGAGGTAAGGAAACCGGTTAGAGGTTAACAGTTTCACTGAGAGATGTTACAACCCTGAATTAGTGCAATGGTAAGAAGGTGATAGAGATAGGAAAAGAGTTGAGAACTATTTCAAAGGCAAAATAAGTCGGACTCTGTAGTGAGTGATTAGGGATGAGACTAATGGGGAAAATAGGAGAGTGGAGGATAGTGAACCTGTCCACTGGCTGTGTCTCCGCAGGCTGCACCGCCAATCACTGACATGAAGAACAGGACGGAATTCAGCTTCTGATTCCTGCTCTACTCTCATTTTCACTTCATAACTTTTATACTCTGTGAATTAATACTTACAGTCTGGGTTAGTAGAAACTTGAAAGGTTTGACAAACCTCTGACAGCCCTTTTCTTATTTTACTGAAAGTTATAATTGCTTTTCGATTCTTAGTTCATTGAGGCACTGAATAGGAGTCAATCATAAATTGTAGCATCCTAGATATTTCAGAATAATTTCTTTTTTGAAGCATAGAGTTTATCACACATAGCAGCAAGAGGCTCTAGGAAACATCCCATTAGTAGCAATTAAGTCAGCCAAAGGACAGTCTTGTTTTTTTTTTTTTTTTTCCTGCATTTGTGTCTCCCTTGTTTCATGTCAATCTCATGACATGAGATTAAGGCTCAGCCTTCAACAAGCGGTCACTAGTTAATCAATCCTAATGAGAAAGCATCATGCTCCTTCATTGCAAAGTTGGCATAAATACTGACGGGAAGCATCAAATGAAATAACAATTCTATAGAATATGATTAGTAGAATGCACATCCTTTCGATAATTCATTTTAATATTCCTATTGTATAGCAACAGTAAATTTAAAGAGATAGCAACATAATTCACGATATCATATTGTATAAATGAGGGATTGGGTGGGGAGGAGGAGGGTGGGGAATGGGGGTCACAGCGTATGGCACATCTCTTGGGGATGGGACACAATTACAAGAGGAACTTCACCTAACAAACACAATTAGTGTAACCTCATTCTTGGCGCCCTCAATGAATCCCAAACAATATATATATATATATATTGTTGGAGATAAAATTGAGAGACTGGAGTAATTTCATGTCAAGGGAAGAAAAACGGACAAGCACTTACAGAAGAATGCCTGGGATTTCATAGAAATCCCATTCACCTGGTAACAGAGCAACACCTAATTTGGCAATGCTTGGCACCTGCCTTTTCTTTTAACACAGCTGTGGTGGAAAGAGCAGAAAAGCAACTGTTTCTTGAGTTTCAAAGAACGACTGGTCCCTGGGAGAAGCCTAGTGGGGAGCGTAGTGGGGCGTGAACTGAGGTCTAAACGTATAGTTTCCTGTGTCTGAGTGGCCCAGCACACAGGCCTCAAGGGAAACGAGAGAAGTAAATACATGTCTTTTAGTTCCTATTGCAAAGGAAAAACAAAAATGGGAGTGGAGTTTCTTAATGGTTCAAACTCAGGGAGATAAAAGGTGATTGCCTGGGAGACGACTAGGGCACCGAAATCCACTTTAAGTTCAGTTTCCTGTGACTGATGGGACACAGCGATGGGAACCCGATCACGCTGGTGCTTGTCACAAATGTACTTTGGAAATGAAATTGTGACAGTAAGAAGGGCTGTTTTATCTGTGACGCTCCAAGGGGAGTGGGAAGATTTTTTTTTTTTTTTTTTTTTTTTTTTGAGACAGAGCCTCAAGCTGTCACCCTGGATACAGTGCCGTGGCATCACAGCTCACAGCAACCTCCAATTCCTGAGCTCGAGTGAGTCTCTTGCCTCTGCCTCCCAAGTAGCTGGGACTGCAGGCGCCCGCCACAACGCCCGGCCATTTTTTTTGGTTACAGCCATCATTGTTGTTTGGCGGGTCGGGGCTGGATTCGAACCCGCCAGCTCAGGTGTACGTGGCTGACGCCTTAGCCTGCTGAGCCACAGGCGCCGAGCCGGGGAGTGGGAAGATTAATAATGCCATCTAGTTTGCCCCGTTTAAGCAATGAGCATCACGGAAGGAAAGAATGGTAAGAAATCTTAGAGTTCGAGGACAAATTCAGAAACAGGAGAAATTCAAAGTTTAAACTACATTCTGCGTAGCTTTATCATCTTTCTTCGGGGGTGGTGCTTTCAAATATGGAATGATTTTAAAAGCCATCAACATGATCATGTTAGAAAACAACTTATGAATTTTGTAGGGTTTGTTATTATTAATATAACAAATGCAATTGTTTTTCTTTCTTTATTTTTTAAGTATTTTGAAGCTGTGTCCATCATGCTTTTCCTAAAGTCTATCTTCAACTAAAGGGGGACAAAAAACACTGTCTTGTTAATTTAACCATGAATTAGTTCTATAATAAAACCAAGTAACATAATTTAAGTTGACTATCATCTGACCCACCTTGGTAAGCATCTAATAAGGTCCTAATGGGTTTAGAATAAGATAGTAAAATAACATAAAAACAAACCTGAGACCATTCTCAAACACGAAAAGGAGGCATAAATTTTAGCAGTTTCAATGACACACTGTTTAAAGACTTGGCGGGCAGCCTCTATGCATCTACTTTGTGCTGGTTAGACTTTGTATTTTATAGGTATGTCACAACCTATAAAATTGTTCCAAGTACCACAATATATATCCCTTTCCTTAAATGTTGGGGGCCATTATGCAATATGAAACAGTTCAAAGAATAATCTATTTCTGTCAAGACAGAAGCAGCAATCCTAACACTTGTCAAATTCAGACACTAACATTCAAATATAACAAAGTAATGAACCAAAATTGAGGCAACTTTTAAAAGATGATTTTTGTTTGTGTATTTTAGATTCACAAAGAGAATTCTTGAGAAGATATATAGATGTTGTACCTATAGGGGAAATAGAAACTCAGGCAAATACTATGTATAAATGTAACAAACTGATGGTTTAAATTTATAGGTAATTATATTTTGATTAGTCCAGAAAATGATTTAGTATAAAGTTCAGGTTAATTCAATTTTCTGGCTAACCTGGAGCTTAGCAAAAATACTTTTCTGCTACAATTACTCCAATCAGCAATTTTTTATTTGTCATGTAATGAATATTAGTTATTCTTTAATAGGTCAAATTACTGCAGTGCCTTTGAATCTGAAAATTAGTTATTCTGATTATTAGTTTCAATCATAAGTCAAAATTGACATGCAAGTTAAAAGAAATCAAGATATGCTTTTTTTCTTGTCTAAATATTTATAGAGCCCAGGATATATATATATATATATATATATATATATATATATATATTTTTTTTTTTTTTTTTTTTTTTTTTTGAGATAGAGTCTTACTCTGTTGCCCTTGGCAGAGTGCCAAGGGTGTCACAGCTCATAGCAACCTCAAACTCTTGGGCTTAAGCGATTCTCTTGCCTCAGCCTCCCAAGTAGCTGGGACTACAGGTGCCTGCCATAACACCTGGCTATTTTTTTTTGCAGTTGTCATTGTTGTTTAGCTGGCCCCGGCTGGGTTCAAACCCGCCAACCTCAGTGTATGTGGCTGATGCCATAACCACTGTACTACGGGCGTGGAGCCCAAGAAATATATTTTTAACCCAATACTTTCTAACTGCTCCAAATGTTATTACAAGTTGACTTTTTCAAGTAAAATAATTTTTTTTAATAATCAGTATTTTTAGTTGAGTCAAAATTCTTTTTCTTTTTTTTTAATTTTCTGTCCTTTTTTTTTTTTTTTTTTTCTTTTAAGATATGGTCTTTTCAGTTGCCTGGGCTAGAGTATGGTGATGTCATTATAGCTCTGCAACCTCAAACTCCTGAACTCAAATAATCCCTCTGTCCTAGCCTGCCACACTGTTGGGACTATAGGCCTGTGCCACCATGTGGGCTATTTATTTATTTATTTGTTTGTCTTCAGGTAAAGACAGGGTCTCGCTCTTGCTCTTACTCAGGCTAGGCTGTAACTCCTGGCTTCAAGCAGTCCTCCCGCCTCAGACTTCCCAAAGTGCCTGGATTAAAGGTGCGATCCTCACTGGCCCCTGATTCAAAATTCTGATTCGACTCTGACATTCTTCTGCTTAGGAAGGAGTAACCCAAGCACTGTCACACCAGGTGTAGGTGGGTTTTGGTGATGCAACGTCTGTTGTCAGCAGGGTATGACCTCATATTGCAGCTTCCCAGTGGTCACGAGCTTTTGAGGATAGTTGCTCAAAGATAATCTTACTAGTATCAGTATGAATTATAAGAAAATACTACTATTTTATGGAGAAATAAATGAAGTGCTGAGAATCTTAAAAAAAAAAAAAAGAAAACGAAAAACAGTCACTCCTAGAGATAATGGAATCGAAATTGTGGTTAAATGCCCCTGCCTAAATATTTTCCCATAATGATAATATTCCATTGCACATAAAATGCAATCTTTTTGAATAATATTTATTCCCAAACGGTCATGACATTTACTAATGTATCTAGATATTTTACAAAATTTCTACATATGTTAGCAGTAGCATATCCAAAGAAAATTTTTATGAATGAAAATGAAATGCTTTACATTTGAGAAAAGTTTTTAATAATTTACTGTATGATAAATTGTCACAACTACATTAGTACTTTAGCTTTTTCATTTGCAATATAAGACCTACTTAGATGGAATTATCTAAAACTGAACGTTTTCCCTACTAAGTAATCAAGATTGAAATTAAGTGAAAAGCTATCAAAAATAATAATACTCATGAGTATACAGCTTATTTACAAAATATTTACTCTGCAACAGACAATGTATTAAATATTTTTAACTATATAGAGTTAAAAAACTATATATATATGTATATATATACACACACACATACACTTTAATCCTTACAAAAATGCTATTGAGTTTGGCATTGCTACACTCATTTTATATATTGGTTAACTGAGCCTCAGGAAGTTCAGATAAACTCTTCTAGGCCATATAGTGGTAAACAACACAAGCAAGATTCAATTAAATTCTATCTAACTTTAATGTCCACGCTCTTCGCTACACCATTCTCTTATTTAACTTGCTTCTTCCAGCTCTGGTTAAGTGTCAAACTGTAAGGAAACTTTTTAAAGCTCTTTATTCTTTCTGTTAGTTCTTTATCAAGTAACTCCTCACTCTTTACATTCATGAACTTCCTGATTTATAAAGAAAAAAAAAAATTCTATGTCCCAACCCAGATCTCCTAAATTAATTCTCTGGACATTATGCCTGATAATCGTGATTTAATGAGCAACTTCAGGTCAGTTTAAGAAACTCTGCTTAGCCCAAGCTTGCCTCTGTTCCTTCTAAAATACATTTTATTGTATTTATAATATTTAAAGTATACAACATGATGTTATGAGACACATGTAGATAGTAAAGTAGTTACTACTTTGTTCACTTTCCAAAATAGACCCTCAGGCAGTATCATTCAAAAAAGGCAATCTCTTCCAATTCTATCTAGTGGAGCTTATATTTTTGCCTTAGGATGCACCTGTGCTGTTTCTATCACTGAAACAGAAGTTTAGAATGCACGTTCATATTTCAAAATTTAGTAAGTATGTATTAGGTAAAGTGCCTCCCAGATGTCCAGGATGATGCTAAAGATTGTGAAGAATACACAAGTCAAAGAGTCAAGAAATGCCCCAGAGTCAAGAAAGGAATGTTTACAGGTTTATATACATGTATATGTATAGATATATTATTTACATATACATATATTACATATTATATATGCTATATATCATGTATACATATATAATACAAATATTACACAATGCATATAAATATATAGGTATATTATATATGTATATAAATATAAATATATGTGTATATAATATATATACATATAAACATATATATATTTATATGTGTATATATAAATAATATATCAGATAAGAGTCTACAACGGAGCAGAATTTGGGATTTCAGGAAGAAAATGGAAAAAAATAATTTTCCAATCATCATTCTTTGTATGATACTGGAATTAATTACATCTGTAATAGGCAAGAACATCATACGTCCACTCTTATCTAAAATAAGTTTTTCCTCATAACCTTTACCTTCATTAATATGGGTCGGTGGCCCTAAAATTAGTTCTCAAAATTAAATACCTGTTCATTGTATGAGGGGTGAGGGAGAGGAATATTATTTTTAAACTCATACTGAGTCCAACAGTGTCTTTTAAAAATAGACTGCTGTAAAACACGAAAGAAAAAAAGTGACACTATTGAATTTCTTATTGCAATTGTTTCTGATAGCATGGATTCATTTCTGATGAGTTTCCTTTGTCGTAACTAGTATTCAATCTCAAAGGAAGGAAAAAGACAAAACTTCTCTAGTTTCCTCGGAATGTTTTTTCCTAGTAAAGCTTTTGCAGTTGGGGGATCATGTTACTTTCTTTAACATATTGTATTTATTATTCTAGCACTTTAAAAATGTTTTAACAGTGATGTTAATAAGCTTATTCTGTTTTAATATTGAACAAAACAATATACTCTCAACTATATACACATCTTTCATAAGTTTATAGAAAACTCAATGCAGTTAAAATGAGAACTTCTAAATTCATCAAGTAGTTTCTGGATTTGATCATTTGTACCCAATTTTCATCAAAATCCAGGCTTAGAGAGAAAGAATTCCATATGGAAAACTTAAGGCTGAATGAGCTTTGGAATTGAGTTTAAAATTGCAAGAAGACTCCCACTGTTTCACTTGACTAGTCTTAAAAAAAAAAAAAGAAAGAAAGAAAGAAAGAAAAAAATTACAGAGAGAAATTCTATTTTGATTTCAATGTTTACTGTATACACAGCAGAATGACTATTATTTATAAAAGAGCATTAGGCAACTAGGCGAAAAACTTTTAAAACATTAAGTGAAATATATTTCACTGACGTATGTGATAGGCAACCACCCTCTCTGCCATGATTGCCTGGAGATAGACACACGTTCGCATGTCTTGTATTGAATCCTGGCTACTTTCACTCCCTCTGGAGGGCTTTTGAACTTGGATTTGACACCTCTTAAATTTATGCTTCTCTAAAAGTGAAGAGGTTTTCTTCTCATACGATTTTAGCCTTACTTGGAGTTCAAGTCTAACTCAGATTAAAGAGAAGTAGTCTTGGCTTTAGAAATTCAATGTTTGTTCTTGAACTTTTTTTTCTTTGTTTTTATGAGGTTGAGCTAAAAACCCCAAAGTAGGACATAATGGCTTTAGAGACGGGGGAAGGAAATATTCTTTATTCTTTTTTTTAGTGTAAAAGGTCCACAAGGCTCTTTTGTTGAAAACGCACAGTAGAAGCACTCCCTCAAAAGCCACTTTTTCCCCTCTTAATAGCCTTAGAAGAGGCAGTGTTCAGAAAAGATGACAGCATCAAGTGTTGCTAATGTTAGACCCAGAAACAAGCTAAGTGATTTATGGCTAAAACTCCTATTTACTATTTATACTTGTCAAAACAGGCATTTTTTTCCCCACCAATAAAATATTTTGAGGTCATTGCCTGTGAAATTTCACAATAAACAATTTCTCCCTAAAAGAGAAAAAAATAAGAAAGTTCTTAGATGAGACATGACATAGTCAGAATTAGAAATACTTAATATGACATCATGAAGAAAGAAAATATAGGATTATAAGAATGAAAAACATTTGGATTGTGAATAGAAAGAAGGCTACAGAACCTATTTTGCATAGCAGTTTAAGACTAACTTTCAAAAAACCTTATAGCTATAGAACATGTTATCTGTGTGAGTTCATATAACACCCAATAAGAAATCTTTATTAAAATTATCCAAGTATAAATGCAATTAATTTGTTCAGGAAATATTTATTAAGGGTCAGGTACTGTGTGCATAGAAAAAAATTGCAAAGCCCCTATTCCGGGGATGAATTGATCTTACATTCTAGAGGGGAATAGAAGCTTCCTGTTTTGTGTCATAAACTGTACAGATCCTTGAAAGGATATGACCTAAAATAATGAAAGATTTGTTTTCCTTCAAAAATAAAAGTTTTCAATTCCAATGACATTTAGTTGTCAGTTAGTCAAAAGATGAGAAAGGTTCTATGTTTGTAGACCCAGAGATTAAAGCACATTGTGTTCTTCTTGACCAAGATAGAATTCTCCATAATTTTGAAAATTTAATTCAGTTTTCCTGTAACACTTACAGAGCCCTCATAGGCAAAGCAATATATTTCTTTAAATATGTTTAAAAATGTTTACTGAGAGCAATATTTAAAGTCTATACTTAATATAGGCTAATAAATAATATTGTTCAAATATCAACATTACATTTCATATAATAAAACAATGACAACAAAGAGATCCCCAATACCTACCTTGAACAGTCAGAGTAGCAGACGCTTCAGCTTTTCCAACCATATTTTCTGCAACACAAGTATATGATCCCATGTCACCAGCCATAACCTTCCGAATTTTTAAAGTATGATCATCTCGGATTTCATATCTATTGACATAACAAAATAAAGCATATTCAAATGACATCCTAATTGGAAAATCTCATCATTATGGATGTTTAATATGTTAAATTAAATTAATATTTAATATGTTAAACTTTCTTTTCTTGCCCTACTATAAACCAACTCCTTTTCCTAACACTATCTATCTATCTTCCTTGATTAGTTCTCTATATCAAATAAGTCATCCAATTTGTCAATTTCAGTCTCAAGAATTTCTCTCCAATGTACAGCTCTGTCTCCATTTCATCTCCCAGTTCCGACAATCTATCCCTCTTACCTGGACGATCACAAAAATAGTATCCTTGCCCCTAACCTCTCTCTACAACAATGTAAAGTTCCCAGTGCTAACAAATTTATGTTTTCTGAAGAATGATCCTATTCATGCTAACCCCTCTTGGCTCATCAACGCACAGGCAATACGATTTGAAATTTTTTATCACACAAAAGCCCAAGTAATTTCACCCCAGTATTTCTGACCTGGTACCCCCTAACTTCTCACCACATACCTTTATTATGCTAGCCATGATAAACTTTCAACTACTCAAAATATATCGTCTATGGCGTGATGTCCTCTTCCCTGCAATACTCTTGGCTTGTCAAATTGATACACACTTTTCAAGACGTTGCTTATGTGTTACGTTCCTTTGAGAACTCCTTTCCAATTTTCTCCCCCTAGGCTGGCATAGGTATATCTTTATGTGACAAAAGGTCTTGACAATATTATTCTCTATTTATCTATATATGATTCCTTTTGTTAGCTTCCTGAGAGGAAAAAAATATAAAAAACACACAATAAAAAAAAAACCCATGCCTAAGCCAGTGACGTAATCCCAACACCGGGCAGAAGCTCGATACATTTGCTGAAAAAATGAAAGCACTAGAAAAGACGAACCACAGAGGATATCCAAAGGCCTTACCTAATTACCTCATTCCCCAAGGCTCCGTAATTCCTGGACCTCTGCTCCTAGACAGTTTAAGGACTTGACAGATATTAAGAAACTCTGAGCTCTCCTACCTTCCCCTGGTGATACTGTAGCGGAGGAAGACGAATCCCCAATTTTAATTAGTCCATAGTATGTCTTTAATGCTATAACACTCTTCTCTTTCCCACTACTCCCCCCACCCCCCCAAAAAGATGATATTAACTCTGACCTGCCCAAACAGAAGAGAAATTTGCTTAAGAAATATCACCTTTGCCAAGAGTTCCTTGTGCAGCCCAGGGTCAGAGAAAGCCTGGCAACCTCCTGATTTTGTCTCTAGCACTGCGTGGCCCCTGGGGAAGGAGTCCAGAGGAGACTATTCTAACGACACGTGTGGCTACTGACTCTGAGGGGAAGAGTGGAAATGAGGACTGGAGGAATCACGTTGTTACACCGAGAGTGTACCTGGATTTGGGCAGCTCGCCATCATCTTTCCTCCATCGTACTGTAGGCACAGGGTCCCCGCGGGCCTCGCATTTAAATTCCGCACTGTCATCCACGGTCACTGCCAAGTTACTAGGTCTCTTCACAAATGATGGTCGCTCTAAAATTAGAAAGAGTCATAACATGACCAAATAAAAGATGAATGAACTGAAAAACACTTGAGACATTCAGGAAGAGAGATCTCTAATTTAAAATATTACTCAGCAAATTATTCCACATAGTTCCCTACTCTAGCAGCTTCTCCCTAGATTTGGTACTGCCTCCAAATCCTTTTCCCACATCTTTGACTATATCTTTAAAATCACATTCCTTTACTTCTCCTTCTCCCCCATTTGCACCCTCCAAAATGTTGGTTTACCAATGTTTTTTTCCTCCTTGTGTAATGCTCCTTTGGACCTAGTATAAGGGTCATTTTTTCCTCCTTTGCATAAAGATACAAAACAATAATGAGACATATTTTACAGTAAGTGGACCACTTACCTAAAACAGTGAGCTCTGCTACTTCACTCTCACGTTCCCCAACCATGTTGGTACCAACACAAACATATTTGCCAGCATCACTTTTACGGGTGTAAGTAATCATGAGCTTTCCTCCTCGTATCTTAAAAAAAAAAAGATCCATATGAACACTATTAAAATTGCTTCCGTTGTATCTGTCTGACAGAGGTCTTCATAAAGAAAGACTACTTTCTAAGTAAACCAAACCATAATTATAGGAAAAAGCTGATGTGCAGTTTTTGCTATATTTTTACTAATTTCAAACAGGATTAACTCCAAAGGCATATTGTAAAAGTTATATTTCGTATAAGTAGAAATTTGTGTTTCCAAATAAGCCAAGTTCTTTGATATTATTCAGTTAAATAAAGACGATAAAAATTGCCTGAATTATTTAGTTAACAAATAGAAAAAAGAAATCTTAGTACCATATAAATATATCATTACATAGCAGGTATAAGTGATTTCAAGAAAACATATTTTGGCATTATAAGATATGAAAATACAAATTTCTCTCTAATTACTCAATTTCAGAGTTGCACAACAGCGATATATCTTACTTGCCAAAACATAGTCGAATTTGCCATTTTCTAAAAAATATAGATGTTGTTCCCTCCTAAGCATTTTGTTGGAGAATTAGGAGGCAGAGACTGAACAGATCCCAATAAATCATTTGGAAAGTCATATTCAAGTATACACAGCTAAGTATTTAATGAATTGAGTAAAATTAATTATAAATGTAAACAGACATTTAGTACAAGAAGTAAACTAAGACTAAATATGAATTAAGATGGGACGTGGAAACTGAACTATCTTTACTTAATTTAATACACTGTTGGTTGATGTGATGGTGGAATTACCCAGGAATATCTACAGGATATCCAGCATGTCTATTCATGGAGGTTTTGACCTCTCAGTCATTTTATACAGTGTACCAATTAAACAATGGAAGGAGAAAGGAAGGAAGAAAAGGAGGAAAGAAACATGCAAACCAAATTATACACTATGGAGTTCACTGAAAACTATTTTATAAAGTTGGGAGTCACGCTGTTTCAGGATGCCAAAATTGCTTTATTTCAATCCAAATACACAAACTAGATAATCCACCCAAGTCTTTTTTTTTTTTTTTTTTTTTTTTTATTTCTGAGACAGGGTTTTGCTCTCTTGCTGGGCTGGAGTCAGTGATGTGATCACAGTTCACAATAACCTTGAGCTCCTGCGCTTAAGCAATTCTTCTACCTCAGCGTTCCAAGTAGCTGGAACTACAGGCCCTCTCCACCACACTTGGCTAATTTTTTTACTTTCTTGTAGAGACAGTGATCTTGTTGTGTTGCCCTGGTTGGTTTCAAACTCCTTCATCTAAGTCTTTATGTATCAAAACAAAACAAATATTAATAGAGTTTTAAATTTTTATGGGTTCAGAACTTAATTTTTTTCAGTAGTTTTAGAAACAAATGACCGTACTACTCTAGGTACCATTACAACTACTCTCTGGAGTTTTTTTTTTTTTTTTATATGAATTGTAAAAATGATAATAAATGTACTGCCCACAACTCTGGTAATCATAATTACTCTTCAATAAACTTGAGTTTAATAAATTTGACATTGAGAGCTATTTGAGTATCATCAAATCAAAATCCTCCTAAAAACCATTGTATCCTTTCATCATATACTTTTTTTAAAGACTCAAATAAACATTTCTGAAAATTTCCAGGAAACAAAATCATACAGCAGAAGAGAAAGTGAAAAATTCAGCTTCTGAACTGGAAGTTAACTGATCTGAGATGTGGTCCTAGATACCACTTTTTTAGCTCTACAACTATAAACATTACACTCAGCCTCAATCTACATCACAGAATCTAACCTTGAATGACTTTGCATATTTAGGAGACAAGTTCATTTCTGAAAGAATTGTACAGCAATAAATGAAAGTTATAACAAAGTAAGAGGAAACAAACAAGTGATTTAAATATTTAAATGTTCTTATTGTTCTAGGTGAGTAAGCCAATCTACAATGAAATGTAAAGGTTTTAAAAATAATTTTCAAACATATTCTAATGTGTAGGAAAACGAGAGTCAAAGGATGATGACAGATAATTTCCAACAGCATAAATTCATTTCTACAGCGTTCGTGTAATATCGTGCTAATTTATTTTTACACATCTTAAGAACTGGGGAATGTAAAGTTTTAAATCAACTTGCTTATAGACACGCGCACACCAATTAATATTATATATTACAGCCCATTGCTATTGTATTTTGAAAATAAAACATACAAATGGAGAAGGAAAAGTATTTAATTAACAAGAATTATCAGGGGACTGCCAGGAGATGCTCAGAGATGGAAATATTCCAATTTTGAGATAAATGGGAGGAAACAATAACTGAGGTAAACCAAAATTAAAAGTCTTAATGAGTTTGCAGTACATACTCCTTATATAGCTGCTATTATGTATTAAACTTGGCTCAAGTTTTGAAAAATTTTTTAAACTTAATCTACCAGGAGCCTTATACTTTGGGAACACAAATCTATGTTTTTGATATTGACCATAAATAGAAAAACTGTTTATTTTATAAAAATTTATTTTAGAGTCATCTTTTAAAACTAAATCACATGTACTGTGCAAACATTTTATAGCTATTCTCTAGCCTTTGTAAGCAAACACTAATAATACATACCACTTTGACAAATTTTTCAACAAGGAATGCATTGTCATGTCTCAAGTATATTGAGAAGCTTTTTCGTTCGTATCCTGATATAACTAAATTCATACATTTATCAAAGCTGTTCGTGCAGGTATAATTTCTATACCAATGTACAAAATTAAAACTAGTCAAGTCCTGAAAAAGTATTAGACTTACAGAATATACTTTAATAAGAAAAATGAAATTTTGCTTGTAAGAGAAGCAAAGGTATTAATCACCAATGACTAAAAAGGGCAACTAAATTGCACCTTTGTTTTTCTACTCAAATTATTCCTTTTTTTAATAAATTTGTTTTTATTTTGAGACAGTCTCACTTTTGTTAGGGTACTGTGACATCATAGCTCCCAGCAACCTCAATCTCTTAGACTTAAGAGGATGTAAAATGAAAATACGACCAAGCAACAATAAAAACCCCAAGGGGGGAAATACACACACACACACACACACACACACACGCGTGTGTGTGTGTGTGTGTATTGCAATATACTGAATGGAGATCAGAGGTGCTACAGCGTTAGGAGACAGAGAACACATGCTGTTTTGTGATGAAAATTTCGGGCCAGAAGGCACTCTCTAGTTGCAGAGGAGATTGGGTCTTGTCTTCCTGACTTAGTTGCCCTCAATCAGGGCCTAGCTGCTCCATCAGCAGTCTCCACCAGATTGGGGTCCTAAAGCTCTCATCATATTTCTT
This sequence comes from Perodicticus potto, assembly GCA_963574655.1. NCBI lineage: Eukaryota > Metazoa > Chordata > Mammalia > Primates > Lorisidae > Perodicticus > Perodicticus potto. Next base: position 4,761 of record CAUYRH010011774.1, on the reverse strand, counting down.
AGGAGGCACATCACACAGTGTCCCCGACAACAGTTTAAGCAGCTACTGAGTTAACCCGAAGATTGGATGCCTGATCTCGGCAGATGCGGCTGTGCACTAGGACTGTGCTGACCATTTTCTCCTACATGGGCTTCCTATAATGGCAGTGCCCAGCTCGCAGTCACACTGATGGGAAAGCCACCCCACCTGGTATGCAATCCAGGCCGCTGGACACTGTTCACGTCATGTCCACCCATTTAAGCCTTCCAAGTCTGCTCCAGAGGACAGATTAGCCCCAAATCAAAAAACCACAAGACATTCCTTTCCTGTCCCCAGTCCCCACCCATTTCCAAGCACTTGCTTTCTGTGCTGGTTTTGTTCAGCTCCAGACCTCCTTGCTATCTCCTGCAGTCCACCACCGCTTCACTGTGCTCCTACAGTGATGTCCTTGGGGGGACGGGGGTTCTCCAGCCAGAGGTGGTTGGAGTTTTCTTTCCTCTGCTTTGCCTCGAGTGACTAGTAAGGAGATGTTCTAGTGCACCATCTTGCTCCACCCGTGAACAATTTTTCTTTAATTGTAAACCAGTTTCTAAATCCCAGATAATTTTTCAGATACATACACATATAGAAAAGTGAACATGGGTCCTGCGCTCTACCTGCCTCTTTTTATGTCTATATAACTTTAAATAAGGTATTACTTCCTCTGTACTTCTATTTTCATCTCTAAAATAGGAGTCCTATTAATTCCTTCAAGGATGTCATGAGGACTGTATGTGATAAATAACAGAAATGCTTAGAAGAATGCTTGTACATTACTATTATATATGGTAATTATATATGACTCTATGCATTTGATAACTTAAGAGACATTTGTCTAATCAAAACCCATCTTCCTTTGGAAGGCTAAATCCAGAAGCTTTTAATGAAAATTACATTTATGTGCCATATATCAAACTTTTGGTCTAGGCTAGATCTCATAATTCAGTGCTATAGAGGTTTGTAGCCTAGGAGACATAGGCAGTACCCTGCAGTAGGTGTTTGGTAGGCTATACCAAGTAGGTTTGTGTTAGTATACCCTATGATGTTCATATAATAATGAAATTCTTTGCTCAGAATTTAACTGCATTGTTAAGTGGTGGATGAGTAGAATTACTAACACAACTTCCACAGGTTTTGTTGGGAAATGTGTATTTGTATCAACATAGCAAAGCCTTAAAAATAAGAAATTTTCAAGGTTTATATTTTATTATTGTTATTTTCTCCGAAACAGTTATTCTTATTGGCAGCAATGGCTCCCCGTCTCCCAAGAGATATTTGGCAATGTCTGGAGATATAGCTGGTTGTCACAACTCACTTTAGGAGCCAGTAGTAGGTACAACTGATACCTAATGGGTAGGGGCCAGAGACACACATCAAATAACTGTTTGACTCAAACTGTCAATAGTGCTGAGGCTGAAAACTTTATTCTAAAAAGACCGAGTTCTAGACTAAGCATAAGTGTTATATTAAAATATGTATAACAAAAAGACAGAGGGCATAAAATTAGGTAATACCAGAACTATCCTACCTGGGAAAAGTTGCTGAGACTTCCTAGATTGGTGTGAATTTCCTCCCCCACAAACCCCTCACCCCATCAATAACACAATAACATAGTTTCATTATAAAATACAACATTCCACTCACTGGCAATAATGAATAGGTAAGGTACCCAAAGTAGATGTTACAACTTAAATGGGAGGCTCAACTAGCCTCACCAAGCATAGGAGAAGCTTATTTCCTTAGTGATGAGAGAGATAGAAATTGATAAAAGTCAAAGAGCATACAACTAAGTAGGTCAAATGCAGAAGAAAAAATAAAATTTAAATTGATTTTTGCATTATGGTAATGGCTGAATTTAAGTGGAGCTACCCAAAAGCCATACTTTTATTCTCTATGGTCACAAATACAAAAATATATGGTAGACTGTTTGTTTCAATAAAGATAATAAAAGGAAAAAACCCAGTACTATAATCCTGATCAAATGTAAAATACCAATGTTTCAAGCAATGCCTTTTATTAACAATCACCATTTTATGCTGAGTCATATAAAATACTGATTGTAAATTTAGGATGATTTCATACTTTTTAAATCTTGGTGCCACTTTGTAACCTAAAAATTGACATTTCTTCTGTCTACGGAAAAGAGAAAAAAATACAGCTAACACACACACAACACGATAAATGTGGAAATAGCACAATTTAAAATCAAGCTAAAATATTTCTTGGCAGGTCTCTTCCTGCAGCCGGATTTGACAGTCAAATTGTAAACCTATCAAAAACTGGTTTGTATAATGAACAGGCACAATGTTAAACACTGAACTGCAGCAGCACAACTTCAATTAACATAATCCAGGTAGCAGAGCAGAAAAACGTGTTAAACTTTCAGACAATACGCTTGCTTTTAGCCTATGTCAAAAATTCAAGGCCGAGGTCTTACTGCCCCATTTCCATACACCTTACCAGCCCCCAGTGGTGACCACATTAGAGGCCCACATTACCATAAGCTCCAGACGGCGCTTAAAGAGGGGCCTCAGCTATCCACATACTTGATGAAAGCAAAACAAAAAATGGTCCCCGTGGCCCTGCTCCTTTTTGGGAAGGAGGCACAGGAGGAGAGATGAGAAGAAGGTGGTAAAGAATTTTTATGAAGCAAATGTCTTTAAACTTTCTATTTTTCTTTGTAACAGTCTCAGGTTAAAAAAAAAAAGTTTGAGAGACATTAAGATACAGAAATTGTCAATGTATTTAATAGATACGATTTTTATAGACCAGGAATTTTCCCTATAAAAAATGAGAAATCATTATTTTCCTGAACATTTAATAAACTCTTGAAGTCTTCCTGGAAACAGGAGAAAATCCTACCTTCATCTCCTTCAGTGAATTGTTTACTGGGTAATAATACGGGAAAATCAGCTAAAAGATATAGCTTTTCTACCAAAAATGATGAGAACCATTTCTTATCTCTGATTAGCATGAAGAAAAAAACTGGTGTGAGTATTTTTATGTCCAGAATACAAGAAGATAACTTCTTAATACCTTTGTGCACATAGAAACATGCTTCCTTTTAAAAAAGTAAACTTTGTAAGCTTCTTTGCTTCATTATGCTACAGAGTATACAGATTACTCTGCAATCAGTGCTCACAATCAAAAATAAAGATGAACTTAAAATGAACTCCTTGGTGCATCTTCTTTTTCTACCCTAAAGCAAGTCAGATGATTTGCAGTATCTGTTACACAGGAATTTTTGTTCAGACACCCCCCCCCCAATGTTATCCCTACACTCCTAGGTTCGCATACTAAACCGACTGGGGCTAATTAACTAGTATGGCTACACAAAATCTTTTCTGCTTTTAATTACATTAACCTAATGTGACTTGAATTCAACAGACCAAAAACGAAACCGCTAATTATATTAAGGGCTTCAAAGATGATTTCAAATTGCTAACCACCATTCTGTCGTATACTTTATTTCATTTCCTTTAATATATTTTACATTTGAAATCTGTGTTCTTTACTAGAAATGCTATTTAAAAATACATCAAAACAATAATTAATAGAATACTGATTGAGAATGCTAAAAGAGAAATGCGCTTCAAATAACACAAGACACACAGAGGCAACTTCTTTCTAATGAGAAATTGTGAAGTACTTAATTTTTATAATTTTCTGAAAGATTAAAAACTTGAAAATATTCACTTAGGGCTTGATACTCAACATGAACATGAAGGGTGAAGTTTCTTAGGTTTAGAAATTATTTTCTCTAAAGAAACTTGATTCTTGTCTTGTTTTCATGCTATTTTGAAAGTGAGAGGAAAGGTTTTTAATTCTAGTCTAGTGTATCATCATTAAGCAATTCACCACTAACTCTCCCCGGGCAGAGTATCTCTTCATAGCAATGCTGTCAATTCTGCTTAGATCTTTGACCTGCAGAAAAGATAGCAAGCTGTTGTGAACTAGAGAAGGGCCTTTCATGGTTTCTTAATGACAATGAGATCCAGGTAACCCAGATGGTCAGTCATAGCCCCCAGACATTCTCCTTGGTGAAATTAGCTGCAGGATAGTTTTGGATGGTCCCCAAGGATTGCTTTCAACTGAAACATATGAAAAGAAGAGTGACAACAATAACAGCTTTTATTTCTTCAAAAATTTGAGTGGACCCAACAACGACAAATTATAATAACAGTTATAAACCAAAAAAGACACATTGTTTTGAGTAGGGACCAGAGAAAGTGAGGAGACGGAATAATACCCATTATTTTCCAATCTGGTTACAAGAATGACATCAACCTATAATGTTAGGCAGTTCAGATTAAAGCATCCATACCTTTTAATGCATACTATCCTATCTGTCAAAATAATGCTTTATAGAACCGCGCCTGTGGCTCAGCGAGTAGGGCGCCAGCCCCATATACCGAAGGTGGCGGGTTCAAACCCGGCCTCGGCCGAAATGCAAAACAGAAAAATAGCCGGGCGTTGTGGTGGGCGCCTGTAGTCCTAGCTACTAGGGAGGCTGAGGCCAGAGAATTGCCCAAGCCCAGGAGTTGGAGGTTGCTGTGAGCTGTGTGACACCATGGCACTCTACCAAGGGTGATAAAGTGAGAATCTGTTTCTACAAAAAAAAAAAAAAAAATCATGCTTTATTACATTCTAAATTAAGCAAAAATATTGATGGTAGTATAATTATATTATACAAATGATAGACAAACAATTGGATAAGAAATCCTAAAAGTCCCACAGTAATGT
>CAUYRH010011773.1:0-14854 GCA_963574655.1 Perodicticus potto | reverse complement strand
ACCTTTGTGCAGGCAATCTCTGATGCCTGCTGTGTCTTTGACATGGGAGCTGAGGTTGGTTTCAGCATGTACCTGATTCATATTGGTGGTGACTTTCCTGAATCTGAGGATGTGAAGCTTAAATTTGAAGAGATCACTGGTATAATCAACCCAGCATTGGACGTGTACTTTCCATCAGACTCTGGAGTGAGAATCATAGCTGAGCCAGGTCGCATCAGCCTTCACACTTGCAGTTAATATCATTGCCAAAAAAATTGTATGAAAGGAGCAGATAAGCTCTGATGATGAAAATTAGACCAGTGAACAGACCTTTATGTATTACATCAATGATGAAGTATATGGATCATTTAATTGCATCCTTTATGATCGTGCTCATGTAAAGCCTCTTCTGCAAAAGAGACCTAAACCAGATGAGAAGTATTATTCATCCAGCATATGGGGATCAACATGCGATGGCCTTGACCGGATAGTAGAGCACTGTGACCTGTTAGAATTGCATGTGGGCGACTGGATGCTCTTTGAAAATATGGGTGCTTACACTGTAGCTGCTGCTTCTACTTTCAATGGATTCCAGAGGCCGACAATCTACTATGTGATGTCAGGACCAACGTGGCAACTCATGCAGCAAATCCAGAACCCCGACTACCTACCCAAAGTAGAAGAGCAGGATATTGGCACTCTGTCTATGTCTTGTGCTTAGGAAAGTGGAATGAAACATCACCCCGCAACTTGTGCTTTGGCTAGTATAATGTGTAGATGTTATTCTGTAGCTGTTAACTGTGAATTTAGCTCGAATTAAGGGATTTGGGGGGACCATTTAACATAATTATTGCTAGTTTTGAAATGAGTGAGAGCAAGAGTAGTGTTGGGATAGATGCAGCAATCTATAAGATAACGAGATGGGGTCACACATATCTGTGTTCCTATGGAAACTATCTGAATATTTGTTTTATATAGATTTTTATTCACTTTTAGACATGCTATGAAAGAGTACCCCTCCGCTGCTCAGCAAGCATTTGTAGCTTGTACAGTGGCAGAATGGGCCAAAAGCTTAGTGTTGTGACCTGTTTTAAGAATAAATTATCTTGAAATAAAAAAAAAAAAAAAGAAAATGTGGATACAATTTACCAAATGGAACTGGCTGAACCTCAGAATTGTGACTCTCTGAAAGGCACATTCAAGTCAAGCAGCCTTCCTAATTTTTATGCATCTCTCCCCTCTGAGACATATCCTCATCTCAGGAACCATGCACTCAAAATGGCAACCATCTTTGGCAGCACTTACGTCTGTGAACAGACTTTTTCCAGAATGAAACAGCTGAAATCTCCAACCAGATCTAGACTAACTGTTGCACACTTGCATCACTTGTTACCACTAACAGTAACAAATATGGAATTGGACATTGACAATCTCATTAGCCAAAAATAGGCCCATAGTTCCCATTGAAATACTGGTAAGTTTGTTGATTTAACTTTATTTATTCTTCATTTTAAATATTGTATTTGTTCCATTTTGTTTTTTTACTTCAAAATAAGATATGTACAGTGTGCATACGAATTTGTTCATAGTTTTTTTTTTTTTTAAACTGTAGTCCAGCCCGCCAATGGTCTGAGGGACAGTGAACTGGCCGCCTGTTTAAAAAGTTTGAGGACCATTATTAATCCATTTGTGGGTTGATGGGCACTTGGGATTCTTCCATAACTTAGTAATTATGAATTGGGTTGCAATCAACATTCTGGTACAGATGTCTTTGTTATAATGTGATTTTTGGTCTTCAGGGTATATACCAAGTAAAGGAATTATAGGGTCGAATGGCAGGTCTATTTTTAGATCTCTAAGTATTCTCCAAACATCCTTCCAAAAGGAACGTATTAGTTTTCATTCCTACCAGCAATGTAGAAGTGTTCCCTTTTCTCCACATCCACGCCAACATCTCTGGATTTGGGATTTCGTTATGTGGGCTAATCTTACTGGAGTTAGGTGATATCTCAAAGTGCTTTGATTTGCATTTCTCTGATGATTATGGATGGTGAGCATTTTTTCATGTGTCTATAAGCTGTGTGCCTGTCTTCTCTACAGAAAAAACAAAGCAGGAGGAATCATGCTACCAGACCTGAGACTCTACTATAAATCGATAGTGATCAAAACAGCATGCTACTGGCACAAAAACAGAGAGGTACATGTTTGGAACAGAATACAGAACCAAGAGATGAATCCAGCTACTTATCATTATTTGATCTTTGACAAGCTAATTAAAAACATTCAGTGGGGAAAAGACTCCCTATTTAACAAATGGTGCTGGGTGAACTGGCTAGTAACCTGTAGAAGACTGAAACTAGACCCACATCTTTCACCATTAACTAAGATAGATTCTCACTGGATTAAAGACTTAAACTTAAGACATGAAACTATAACAATTCTAGAAGAAAATGCAAGGAAAACTCTTGAAGGAATTGGCTTGGTGAATATTTTATGAGGAGGACCCCCCAGGCAATTGTTATTTTTTTTTATGATAGCTGATAGAAGCCCTCTTCTGGGCCATTCATTTTTCTAAACAGGAACAGCAAGTATCAATCTATTTGAAATAAATTGTAAACACTAAGACTTCCCATTTGTATCTTTCTATTTTTCCTGGGAAAGTGGCCTCTCTATGTGAACAAAACATCTCATGTTACCTCCAAAGGGCATGTGACTATCCACAGACAATCTTGGTTGAAAGTCTTGTCATTTGAATTGGCAGATTTCTGAATGTCTCTGTGGAGAAGTGAAAAAGAGGCTTATGTTTCTTCCTTTGCTTTTACTACTGGTCTGAGCTGCTTTGGTCCTGCACAACACATAGGCACACAGACTCTTTTTTAGTAAATAATAATGGCCACAGAAGTTTAAGCTAGGTGAGAGTTAGCTATGCCCTCTAGACTAAGTTATAGTAAAGCAAATTTAAGGGCTAATTTTTATCAAACATAAAGGTAAGTGTTATACAAACATTCTTGTGATAATGACCAGGCACAACACAGTTTCTAGAACCCATGCTAAAGGCAACAAAGTTCCATCTTTTTGTTCTTTTACATTCTCTGAATGCCATATTTTGTCAGACTATGTTCTAGAAGCAGAACTAGTTTAGCTGTATAGTTAGCCAATGTAATATTCTCCCTTGTGGCTGGACATAGAACCCGTCGTAAGTGAAGCCCTGGGTGCCATCTCTAACTTGAAGATACATGCTTCTGGTCTCATTAGATTATTATATGGTATCAATACCAGTGTCAAAGTATCTTAAAAATACATAGGTAGATCCACATATGTTGAATGCCATTAATTTCTCCAATAAAGGCTCATTTCTATCATTTACAATGCCAATTATTAACACATGTATTTGCTTTTAAAAAAAAAAGCTGGTTTCTAGTATTGACTATTATTATTAGCTGACAAGTGTTGATGAAAAGGTGGAGAATATAGTTTTAGTAGCTATCTCAAACGTGGCCTTTCTTATATAATTCTTCCAAATGACCTCTGAAGGATGAGTTTTACTTAAGACAAGTGACCCTTCATTTATATAGGGACACCATCTACACTGAAATAGTTTCAGGAAAGTTGAAGACTCTTTATAATTTTTATTTCAAAATGTTATGGGATACAAGTGCACTTCTTACAGGGGCAAATTATACAATATAATGTTGAAGTTAGGTCACACTAAGAGCATGAAGCGATTTATGTGAATAGTGTACATTGTACCCGATTGGTGAGTTTTTGACCCTCACCCACTCCCCTCTCCTTCCTTCTTAGTATTCTGTGGCCTTTACCCCTCTTTATGATGTGTACCTATCATCTAATTTTCATCTATTAATTAATAAGTACATGTGGTGTTTGGTTTTTCATTCCTGAGGTACTTCACGTAGGATGATGTGTTCTAAGTCCATTCAAGTTGTTGCAAATAACATTATTTCATTACTTTCATGGCTGAGCAGTACTTCATAGTGGGTGTGTATGTAAATGTGTACAGAGGATGCCAAAAAATGTGTACACATTTTAAGAAAGGAAAAGATGTATTATATTTGTAATACTCAAGTTACATTTGACTTCTCCAAATACAAGAGGTGCTCGATGTAACTTGTATTCATCTTTTGTAATCACTATATATTAAGTGTTATAGTTTTAATATAGTTTCTTCCTTCCTTAAAATGTGTACACTTTTTGGCACCCTCTGAATATATCACATTTTCTTTATCCGTTCTTCAACTGATAGAGACCGAGGTTGATTCTATGTCTTTGTAATAATGACTTGTGCTGTGATAAACATTTGGGTGTAATGTCTTTCTGTTACAGTGTTTCTTTTTCCTCTGGGTGGATATACTAGTTGGAATTGTTGGACAGTATGCTTTTAGTTCTTTTAGGAATCTCTGTGCTATTTTCTATAGAAGGCGTACCAATTTACAATCCCACGAACAGTGTACAATTGTGTCTCTTTCACTACATCCATACCAACATCTATTGTTTTTTGACTTCTTAATAATGGCCATGCTAATAGAAGTAAGGTGATATCTACAAGTAGTGTGACTTTAATTTGCATTTTTTGATGATTTGATGATCTTGAGCATTTTTTTTCATATGTCTGTTGGACATTTGTATATCTTCTTTTCAGAAAACTTCATTCATGTCTTTCGCCCTCTTTTTTATGGTTGCTTCAGGAAGGTTCTGGGTCTGTTCAGGAAATGGTGTGAACGTCTTTATTAAGACTCTTCACATTCTTTAGAACTAAGCCCAAATTTCACCCTTTCAAAGAGGCCTTTCATAGCAAGCTATCCAGAGAATAGTAATAATAGAATAATCGTAGTAACCACAGCTATAATAGTAGCTAATAATTTAGGGGTATTTCTATGTACCTAAGCCCTGAGCTTACCACTTTGTATTTCTTTATTCATTTAATCTTCACAGCAAGCCTATGAAGTGGAATATTTGTCTTCAATTTGCAAATAAGGAAACTGAGACACAGAATCTTACCAATACAACAGGTAGTATTTGACTCAGTAAGTCTCAAAGTTCACCCTCCTCAAAGTTAAGTGAAACTATCTGACCCCATCCTAGCTGTTACGACATAGCCCTGATCATTCCTTAATGATTTTAATATAGTATCTAAATATCTGTATTTACTTGCTTTTTCTCATTTCTCAAGAAATCTTCTTTTACAAGAATTCCTTTCTTTTCTCTCTCCTATTTTCTCAAAGTAGATTTCTTGAAAGCAGGGACTGTGCCTATCTTATCATTACCTGATCAGGGGGATATAAAAATGTCATCAACATATAGTTGGTGCTCAATATATTGATTTTCAAAAATGAGTGAGGGTGGCCAAAGCCAGGTACTGCATTGCTAATTTTAGTCTCTCATTGCCCCATTTCACTCTATAATCAAAAGGAAAGGTACATGCGTTGGAATTGCTGAGTTTCTCAGACATTCTCCACTACTTGTATCTTGCATCTGGCGTCAGTGAACCCAACCGTGGATTTAATAGGGACTATTTTGACATCTAACAATGTGATGGAGAAAACAGCTCACCTCCTATCTATTCTGTGCACTACTGCCAAGGTAATGTTTCTTAAATCAAGTCCACTTAAAACTCAGTACAGCCTCTATTTCTGTACATTTTAAAGATAGTGCCCAAACTTCTTAGCATGAAATCTGAGATCACTCATGAATTTGTACCTGACTAACCAGGCATGTTTTGCACTTACACTTGTATGAGCTCATGTGTCCACACACACACTTGCCACCTCTCACCAATCATTCTGAATTTCTTTTTCATGGAAAGGAAGCTATAAGGCTCATTTATGCAGTCTCTCCCCTGTCTCATGAGATGTGCTTTTCTGTATCAACTACTTCCTATTTGTCTTTTGAGCCTCATCTCTTCAGAAGTTTGTTCCTAATTCTTATCAGTCTTATTCACGTGTCTCTGATAGTACCCCGTACATACCTTGTTTTATCATAAAATCTGCCATTTTATTCTACACCTGTTCATTTATATTACTGTTACATTCAATAGATTAGGAGTACCTTGAAGCAGAATCTGCATTGTTCTAACACACTGCTCTATCCAGAGTACAGGCTCTAGAAATATTTGATGAATAACATTTATATTATATGAAAGAGAGAGGGTGAGCTCTAATTCTAAAGCATTCCTAGACATGAAAATAATCTATGGCAAAGTGCTGTTCAGAGAGGTGTGTGCACTCGCTGGAAGCATTTTATGACTTCAGTGGAGAGGGCCAATTTCATTCCCTGGTGATGTCAATATGGCAACTTTCATCAGCCTGAAAATTCCTCTGGCACAGAAACCACATAGTCTGGAAGCTGTTTATGAGACTAAGAAGGTGAGTCAATAGACTTTGTTCCAAGTTGGCAAAAAGGGACTTAGTCCTAAACATCTAAAGCTCCATAATTCACATTGAGCTTCTCACTAATTTAAATGTTAATGTAAATGTAAAATATGTTGTATTGATTTGGAACTGTTTTTCTATGAATATCACATAACTGAGCTTCCCACAGCAGATTCAAATGGACATTCCGTCCCATCAATTTCTTATAATTAAGAAAAAGTATGGTTTTTCCTTTTTTTTTTTCTTTTTTCTTTGTCACGTACAATCATTTGTTTTAGTTCCAAGGTCTAGTAGTGGGAAGTTCTGAGACCTTCTGCCTTCCAGTATAGTGGCTTTTAGTTCTGAGCAAAAAGATCAATCTCCAAACCTATTCTTTTAGAATATTGAACATTTAAATTCAAATAGGTAAAGAGATAAGTGTTTTTCCTATGGCAATGGTGAATAAAAATAGACACCATGACAGTACTGGGTCCTTCAACCTTTTTTAGTTTTTTAGCCATCATCTTTTTTTTATTAGGCTTTACACATTTTTTTAAAGAGAAACACAATTTATAAATAATCTTCCATTACATTAGGCACACATAAAAAGAATGAAAATGGGGTTGATGAAAATGATGAGCACAACTGAACATTTTTGTATACCACACCCTGATGCAAAGTAATTAAAAAATTTTTCTTTATTTAATCCCTAAGGCAGCACAGGGAGGGGTCAGCTCTCATTATCTGGTTTTATAAATTAAGATACTGACGCATAGACATATTAGGCTACTTTTCTAAAATTCTATATTTCCAGCCTTGCTGACTCCAGGTTGATCTGATTCCAAGGTCTTGTCTTAATCCCTCTGCTGCCTGGCTCCTAATCTATATGACATGACCCACAATTGCTGCTGAAAGAGTGGGTGTGTTTTTTAAGACATCCATACAAACATACAATCAAGGATTCAGAACTGCTGTGGAGAAGCTAAGCAGATGGATGAAATCCAGAAACCTGGTTTCTATTGGTGAACACCTTGTATCTTACTCCCTTTACCTGCACCGTGTAACATTTGAACTAACTGATCAGTGAGGGCTCTTCCAGCCCCACAAGTTATGAATCTGTATAATGATTTACTTCACTCTGATCAATAAAACTTCTGCCTCATTCTTTTCTTCTCAGCCACTCATCACAGAGCTTCTTATATGGAACCTGTGTTCCTACATACAGGCAGCCCTACCAACTTCAGTTCTCTGTACTAAGATTTCTTTGAAACATGCTAAATACAAAGCGGAAAACTCACAAAAGAAGGAAGAGGCAGCATGTTGTTCTCTTGAGCATAGAAATGTCATGTGAAAATCAAAGTCCTGAGAGAAATCAGACAAGGCCTTCGTATATCAAAGGATGAATTTAGAGGTTGAGATGGTAAAAGCTTGAGAGCATCAACTTAAACTGAATTTGTCGTGATGCAGAGTCACCCTGGAGTGTTGCAGTGCTAGGCTGTATGGCACAGTGCAGACATAGTAGGAAGGAGCTCAGGTTTGGGGATCATACAGACCTGCTAACTCCGTGGTCCCCAATCTTCTGGCACCAGGGTCTAGTTTCACTGAAGACAACTTTTCCACGGACCATGGATAAAGGAGATCATGTCTCTGTGTAGTCAAACCTCTCTGCTAATGATCATCTGCATTTGTGGTTACTCCCCAGGGCTGCACCACTGCCTCTGCCCCCCTCAGATCATCAGGCAGGAGACTGTCATAAAGATCTCGCAACCTAGATCCTTTACATGCACTGTTCACAGCAGGGTTCTCAATCCTACGAGAGCCTAATGCCACTGCAGGTCTGACAGGAGCTCATGCAGTGAGGTGCTGAGGGGGAACAGCTGTAAATACAGATGAGGTGTTAGCTGGTCACACCTGCTGGCCACTCACCTCCTGCCATGGGCCCAAGGCCTAACTGGGACTGGGAACCTCACTACTAACTCTGCCACTCTTCTCTTTCTGTTTGACTTAAACACCTATTCTTCAATTTATTCACCTGTAAAATGGGAATCATGTTCAAATGTATCCTAGAGTAGATATGAGGCTTAATTCCCAAAATAATGTAAAGAATTCAGCCCAGCATCAGAAGTATAATACAAGCTTAAATTAGTATCTTTTATTCTAGTAACAGCTGCAAACAATCTGTTGTCAGTTTTAAAATTATCCTTGCAAATAGTGATTCTAGCTATCACTCAACTTTAAAATTTAAGAACCGTTATTGTTTTTGCAAAACAGAGATCTACAAACAATAGTCAGATATAAATATTTTGCCCAGAAGTACCTTTTTCCTTAGAAGATATGTGAGGAAATTAAAAATCAGAATATCATGCTAGATTCTGTAAGCTGTCGTAGTTCTGTAATTGTCTGCAGTTTTCCCAGGCCTTTCAGAATTCCAACTTCTCAACATCAGCATGTCTGCATGACAGATAGCTGAACCCCTGGTCATCAGACTCCAAAAGATTATTAATCCTGTAAGTTAAAAAGAGAATTTCAGTAAATTCCATCAGGTAGATAATTGATTTTTTTTTCAAAACAATAGGTGAAGTTTTTCAAAACAATGAATCTTTTTTTTCAAAACAATAGGTGAATCTCAAATTAATTGATTACAATCACCTTAGTATCATTTATCTATAAATAGCAGAGAGAGAAGCTATCAACTGATATACATATGTTTATAAAAATTCAGGCTCTATCTAAACATGAAGATTTTGTTTCCACAAATTCTTCCTGATCGTTATACCTGCCTTCAAACTATATCCTTAGAAGGAAAATTATCAGAGAACTGGAAAAATGAAAGGGACCAAAGTGGCAATTTCATACAAAACCTATCATTTTACATGTACAGAAATTAAGACTCAGTGAGTTTTGGGTACTTGCCAAAAATTGCCTGCCTAATTATGGTAGGATTATAAATTGAATCCAATTCTCCATCCAGTGCCTATATTTACTTATTTTCTTTGCTGTTGTATCACACTGAGAAATCTGTAAATTATAGTGTGCATTTTCTAGGGGTTTTTTTTATGTCTGTTTGTCTATTAGAGTTTAAGTAAACTGATAATTATTGGTATATTGTTTTTTGCTCATGGCCAGTAGGATGAGGTAAGAGCAAGAAGTCAGTGTACAATAAGCCATTTATAGATAAAGAAGCTTCCCAATGAAATTCCAATGACACAATTCAGTAATGAAATACAATGAGCGTTGACAAAGTAACATAGACTAATAAATTTGTATCTCTCTATATACACATATATTTGCTTTAGCTTACCCATCTTTTCATTTGTTAGTTGTGTAACACACATACATGTGACAGATCCATATTCTGTCATTTCAAATTGGGGATATATAGCAGGTAGGAATGTAATCCTAAATTTGTTTTCATTTGTATGGTATGATTTTAAAATAGGATGTTTGTGTTATTCCTCTGCAGGTGTAAAGAAGCAGCATCTGCAGAAATCCAGAGCACTTATTTAACGCGTTTGGGTTTTCTCAGGAAGATCACGAGCTGTCAGAGAAATTATGATAAGGTAAGTTCTAAGAACAATTAATATGTTCTCCGGGGCCTTCCATTTACCTACCTGAGTTCAGAACAAAGTGAATTTATTAAGTTGGGAAAAGAAAGACAAATAGAAAGCCAGATTTCACTGTTGTTAGTGACGCAGTTAATATTTGGGGATGTTGTTTTGAAGTCTAGCAAAAATGAGTTTCCTAACTTTGAGCCCAGCATTTGACAGATTGACCATCCAGGCCCAAATCATGCTTGGTGACTAGAGTCCCTCGCAGTCCTACAGCCTGCCCTGCGTAATTTCCAGTGGAGAGCAGCAGATCCAAATACATCTTCCTGCAAGCAGCCTATGGTAAACACAAAAAGAATGACTTAAACCATAAGTGATATAATCTTGCTTTGAAGACACCAATCAAATAAGCAACTCTACCAACAAAGAAGAGGAAAGAGGATGAAGAGAGGCCAGGGGAAGTGCTGTAACTGAGTTGCTATCACATGAAAAAAAAATTACATATGGGGAACAAGTACAAGAAGAAGTGCTCTTTGGGGTTGCAGTAAGGTTTTTTTGTTGTCTGTCGGGGCCCCTATGGCCTGGTCTCAGTCGCCACAGGAAAGAACCAGGCGTGACACGGATTTGAAGTACAAGCTTGCGGGAGGCGGGCTAACCTTAGTTGCAGGGTAGCCCCGAGCCCCCTCCACAATGGGTATTTATTAAGGTTATGCACAACAGGTGTGGAGAGTTCAGGTAATTGACATACACAACAGGTGTGGAGAGTTCAGGTAATTACATATGAGGGCTACATGAGTAAGGATTGCCACGTGCTCTCCTCACGTGTTCTTTCCCCACAACCTTCATGAAGAACTACTAAGCATCAAAGTTTAACACCTGCTTACTAGTGAGTGACCGACCTTATCTCATTCCGGAACACTGAGTTACTTGCGGGATTGCCCCCAAGTGAGGTAATGTCTCTAGGCTTGCCAGGAGACTGTCCTGTTCTCAGCGTTTCCTTTTAATGAGATAAGAATCAGTAACTGTCCTTTGCAAAGCATGGTATCCAGTCCTCTACACTTGTTCTTTTTTGGGTTTTCTTTAACCAAGCAGCACACCAAAAGAATTTTTCCTGTGTGATAAACGCAACCATAGCACTGAGACTTTCACTCCTATAAGAAGAAAACGTGATTCTGGATGGAACTTTCGCCTGTTAGAAGTTGTGTATTTTCAGAATCACAGTGGACTCATTACCTATATTATCACAGATGAGAGACTACTGCTGTTTGTCGTCTTAACTATTTTTAAAAATAAAAATCCTGTAATAGGTAGTGATTTTTAATTTTGGAGGCATAATATTAAATTATTCTGTAAAGAGCGTGTGGAGGTAACAGTTTATCTAGGTAATAAATGAGCCTAGCTAAACTCCTCAATGAGAATTTGTAATTCTACTTTAGTAAATCATCTGTGTGGTTGGATTTATTTGTTGATAAAGCCAAGGAAACAGAATGCATTGAAAGTTTAGAAAAGGAATCAAAAGGTTGAAGAAAAGCAAAATAGTGGGGTTGGTACAGAAATATGAACCAAGCCAAGTATTGGTAGAAGGTAGCCAGACCTACTTAACATTCTCAATTGGATGTCACTTGGGAAGTGAATGAACCCTGCTCCCTTCATACTTGTGCTTGTTCACCTGAGATTTAAGGTCATTCAAGGAAAAGTTTGCTTTATTTTGGTAATTTTATTTGGTCAGATTTTGGTAATTTTGTCTTCTTGACTATACTAGAATAGTAAAAAAAAAAAAAAAAAAAAAAAACTCTCCAAACTAATGATTTGGCCTATATGGCTTCCATAACAGAAGGGCAGGCAGGATTTACTATTCTATTGTAAATATATCTTATGGGAAAAAATTGATCATTGAAAACAATTATCAGGAAGGCAGATCTCTATTTCATATTATTTAATGCTCTCTATTTGTGACATTGATGGTGTATCATTTATTACCATGAGTAATCTCCAAAACATGGGGGGCATATCATTTAGAAAGTTAGTTATCCAAGACTTCTTAGGTATATCTTTTATGAATACCAAATGTTTACCAGGTACATCCATGTGAGGACATTTTTGCTGATCTGTGGTAGTGGATATAACAAAAATTATGCATGAACCTTTTTGCTTTTGCTCATCAGCTTTCATTAGTGTCTGTGTATTTAATGTGTGGCCCGAGACATCTCTTCTTTTTCCAATGTGGCACAGAGAAGTCAAAGGTTGGACACCCCTAGATCAATCTTTTAAAATTTGACCCTTAAAATTAATACTTCTGCAAGCTAACATGTAAGCATAAATGTATAATTAAATCTATAAATATCCTGATCCTATCTTGTGTTTACTTTGAAAGGAAAGGACTACTTCTTGCTACCAGGCCTCTGCTCCTGCAGAAAAAAATAGACCTCTGTGTTCAAAAGAGAAGCCTGGTTTCCCTCATCTTTCCCCTTCAAGTATGCAATGGGAATAGTTTAAATTTAAGATATGCTGTTTCCTACATTTCACCAAAAAATAACAGTGTTACAACTTGATAATGAGTGGCTAAAACCATGCTTGAACTAATGAAAATATGAAAAAGGATAGGTTAATATAGTCTTTAAGAAAGTGATCTCAGAAAAGGGCTATAGAGAAACATTTCAGTACCTAGGTAGGATACATAGTAGGGTTGGATGTCGGGAAGTACAATCTCAGATGCACACATTGAGATATTTACTGGCCTGCCTACTATTGTGAGTATGAAGAGGAGAAAATTAGGACAAATATGAATCTCTTGTTGGCTCTAGAACTTGGAGCTGTAGCTCTCTGCTGCTGGGATGGGGTGCCAGTCTAGATACCAAGTTATAAATTAGATACTGGAGAAGAGGGAAGCTCATTAAGTAAAGGGAAATCTCCTACTTCCTGAAAATGAAAAATACTGTACTGAAAGAAAGATGAGGAGTAATAAGAAAATGAAAACACTGGGACTTCTATGAAGGAGACAACCCCAAAATCCATTGCAAAAAAAAAACTTTAAAAGGGAAATAAAGGTGGCACTAGGTCAGTAGGGTGTCTTGCTCCAGAAAGAAACAAATGTAAATCTCAATGTATGACCCTAACTTAAGACCCCAGGATTTCTCTAGGTTAAGTTCAGCCCAAGACGAGTTCATCTTCAATATTTAGTAAATGTTAGTTGAATAAATGATTGAATGAATAGATTAATTATGAACGAATTAGACTGTTTTCTATAATAGATTTGTTTGCACATCTAATCTGGAATAAGTAAATGCCTATTTTCTTCCCTTTCCCCATATTCCCCAAGCCTTTACAACACTATCCTGTTAGCATATGAGGAAACCAAAAGTTTAAAGAAAACTGGTAACTTAGGAGAAAGCTACATTTACCCCCAACAGATCTATCAGAAAGAATTTATCTCAGAAGTTCAAGGCTGCCTGGTTTCTGGGCACCAATAAATTACAGCATAATAAAACCAGATCATCATGAGAGCATTTTTAACTTTAATTTTGCCCTGAGATTTATGAAGTTTGCAATCATATTTATAACAAGTGAGTAAAATAAATGCATAGCAGTTTCTATAGGAATGTTTGGATATTCAGAGAGATTTTCCAAGAACTCTTTGCAAAAACTTATTTAATTTCTAGAGAAGCTCAGAAGATATAATCACTCTTTTGATTAACTATCATACGTCTTAGTCTGTTGTTGTATATAAGCACTGGCATGCAGATTTTTGTCCTATTTGGAAATGCTATCCTAATAGGCACTGGCCTTATTAGTTTGTTTCTTATTTCTCCTTGGTGGTAAAGGACTGAGAATTGTTATCTCCTGAAAGATCATAAAATGGACAGGGCAACAAAGTGGAACAAGGGAAGTTCCAAATAGCCTTGGAAGAATCCTGATTCCAGTGCAATGTAGATGTCTACGTGGATAATCACAGTGTGTGTTACTTTATGATCCCTGATTTTATTTAACAACAAATAGAGTTCCACTTATTCCTGGAAATATAAATTAGAACCCCCAATGTCTACCATGAGTTATATAATTTCAAGTGAAACAATATTATTACCCCAGTCTATAGAGAACTAAAAGGTTATTTGCTATTATTACATCCTGGGGAATTTTATTTTTTGATACAAAATACATAACCTTTTTCAGTTTGGATTGTTTCTGAAATGTGGCTGTATCGGTAGTGACTGAAATAGTTATTAGGTCTGATTCATAGAGTTCTTGGTAATAGAACAAACATGCCCACATTCCCATGACTCAGACCCTGGTTAACAAATCTTTATACCATAAATCTGATGTAACCTTACTCAGGGAGATTGTAAGCCCTGTTGAGATACCTTCTTCTTGCTCTAACATTAAAAAATAAATTAAAACACTGATAATGGCAAGAGTACAGAGAAAGAGCACTTTTATAAGCTGCTGTTCAAAGTATAATTTCATACTATCCTTCCAGGGACCAACAGGGCATGTGCATTAGAATCTTTAAAGTGTAGCTGACCCTGACATAGCTTTTTTTTTTTTTTTTTTTTTTTTTTTTTTTTTGTGAGAGTGGGTGACTTTTTAATCCTCGGTAGAGTGCCGTGGGATCACAGCTCTCAGCAACCTCCAGCTCTTGGGCTTAGGCGATTCTCTTGCCTTAGCCTGCCGAGTAGCTGGGACTACAGGCGCCCGCCACAACGCCCGGGTATTTTTTTGTTGTTGCAGTTTGGCTGGGGCTGGGTTTGAACCTGCCACCCTTGGAAAATGGGGCTGGCACCCTACTCCCTGAGCCACAGGTGCCACCCCTTGTGGTTTGGGTTTTACCTGTTCTAATACATGGGTAATGGTATCCCATTGTGGTTTCAACTCACAATTCACTGATGACATATGTGAGGTGTCTTTTCACATGCTATTTGTTACCTGTTTATCTTCTTTGGTGAGGTGTCTATTCAGATCTTTTGT
>CAUYRH010011772.1:0-19196 GCA_963574655.1 Perodicticus potto | reverse complement strand
TTCCTAAATAATAACTTCAAACTTTCTTTTGGCTCACAAGTGTAGGTGGTCTGTGGTTGGCTGTCTTCATTGTCTGCCTCCGTAGAAGATGGAGGGTTCCAGGATTTTACTCGTGAATGATGTATGCAGGAATCGACTCCTCTAATTTTAACAGCTGTAGAAGAAGACAAGATAACAGGAAAGGGGACTTCCCAAGCTGGGGTTAGGGAAGGTGAATTAGAGGGAAGAGTTTTGATCATGATTAGATCTCCAGGAGGGAAAAGTTCCTGTTTTAGTTAGTATGTCCCTGCCCAAAAGGGGAGCAGGACTTTCAGGCATGCTTAGGGAGGCATGAGAGAACAGCAAGTCATCCCAATTGCAGCTTAAAGGCTGGGAGAAAAATTTGGTAACCGGCTTTCTAGACACCCCCTGTATAGTTATGGATTTGGGAGATAAAAGACCAGGGTTAGAGAGAAGTACAGAAAAGGTTGCTCCAGTGTCCAAAAGAAATTTTATCTCCTGGAGCTCCACTATAAGGCAAACTCGGGGCTCTTGAGGGGTGATGACACAAGCTGGAGCCATGAGAATTTGCCCCAGGCACCCTCAGTCCAGTTTGGGCTCTGATGGGATCACTGTCCTAGGAGGCCTTCGCCTCTGGGGACAGGCCACCCTCCAGTGGTCACCCTTGCATTCTGGACAGGGGCCAGGTGGCTTGCCCAGCCAGTGGTGCTTCTTGGGGCAGTCTTTTGTGAAGTGGCCAGTCTGACCACATTGGAAGCACTTGTTTTTAGCTCCTCTGGTTTTCCTGTGTCCCTGAAAGTTGCTCATTTGTTGGCGTGCCATTACTAGAGCTGTCATTCTTTTCTGTTCCTTTCTCTCTTTTTCCTCCTTTCTCTCCAGGTCTCGGTTATAAAAGACCATAGTGGCTGTTTTAAGAAGATTCTCCAGGTTATGGTCATTGTGCCCCTTGATTGCACTAGTGTACGCAGCTATGATTTAATAAAAAAAAAAAAAAAAAAGAGGCTTAGGGAGGCAGTGAGAAAACACACCCAATTGACACCTGATTCCATAGAAGATAACTTTTAACTCCCAAGTCTCGGCACTTCTCTGTGAGACCCAGCAACTCTCTTCCTAAGCTGCTTTCTGAACAAACTGAGCATCCCCAACACTGGTATGGAAACGTGACATCTGTGATGTTAAAGATAGAATCAAACCCTTTTCCTCCATTTTGTTACATCACTGCTTCATTCCCCCCCCCAACAAAAATTATCATTAATTTCAAATTTTACACCAAAAATTATTGATAATAAAACTCACATGTCTCTTCAGTTCTTCTCCAGATAATGCCATTAACATGCTGCATAGCTGGAAATAGAAGATTTTATTTGCTGCTGGGAAATAGAAGATTTTATTTGCTGCTGTCATCTGTATGTTGATGTCCTCTAAAATTTATATATTGAAGTTCTAACCTGCAATTTGGTGGTATCCACAGGTGGGGCCTTTGGAGCGGGGGGAGCATGGGGGCTCCAATGAGTGGAATTGGTGCCCTTATGAACGAGGTCCTTGGAAGCTGGCTTACCCCTGTCACCATATGAGGACACAGCTGCTTCCTTGATCTTGGACTCCCAAATTCCAGAACTCCAGAAAAATAAGTTTCTGCTGTTTACAAGCTGCCCAGCTTGTGGCACTTCGTTATAGCAGCCCAGACTGACTGAGAAATTTGCACAGGAGGACATTTTCCAAGTTGAAGTCCTCCTTTACAATTCTGCAATCTGCATTTGTGCTCTTATAAATTTCTACATCTATTTTTATTTACTGTAAGAAATTAGAATAAATTACCAGAATATATCTTTACTTTGTATTTAAACTATATTCCGGGAATGACTTATTTATAATTCAAGTGTATTGTGTAGGTGAAATCTGTCATTGGCCTACAAATAAACCTCATGTCCAGGTGTTGACACTTGTAAATGAATGCAACTTACTTAACTCTACATCAGAATTTTCTAGCACATCTGAATTAAAGTTTAGCACTGGGAACAAAGTATAAACATGAACACCTTGTCAGGCATCTCTTGGCAGAGACAGCACCTCACACGTCGTGGACCCCCCCATCGACCCCACCTTCTCCATCATCCCAACATGTCATGGACCCCCCATCAACACCACCTTCTCCATCATTCCACCCCCACAGTGCACCAACCACCATCAACATTCTATTGAAAACAAAGACTTCCTTCTTATACTAATAGTTTCCAAAGAGCTTGGCAGCTATCTCTTAAATAAACAAACCATTATTTCTTACTGCTTTAAGGTAAGGAAAGGCTTGGGAGACAGGGATTCTGAGTTCAGTTTCTCACTCTAGTACTCCACGTGAGGTTGAGAAAATAAGCTGAGTTTCTATCTCTATAAAGTGTAAGTTCTACTACACTGAGGGATGGTTAGGATTAAATGAAGGTGTGTGTGAATCACTGCCCCAGGGCCTGGCATGGAGTAGGTACTGAAGAGCACAGCTTACGCTGTGAGCCGTCATTCACACCGTTGCTCTGTCTGAAATCACTTAGTCCCAAATACAGATTGAAATGTGAGCCCCAGGTGGGGTGGTTGGATCCATGTTGCCTCAGGATACCAATGTATCTCTTTCTATACTTGTCCCACACATTCCTGTCTAGCAATATTCAATGACTCTGACAGTGATGATCTCCGAGAAAAATATGACTTTCCATGTAAAGTTCAGTAGTCCTTATGCCTTATTCATCTCATCTTTATGCCTGGGAGAGACAGGTTATATAGAGGCTTTCCTGTCTGCATCTAGTAAACTTCTCTAGATGCAGCCTGAGGTTTAATATAGCTGAAGAAAACAAAAGATACGAGTTTAATAGTCTTCATTATATCAGATAACCGTTATCATTTTAGGGAAATTAAAAGCTTCTTTATATTCTTCTTAAGTAATTTCCATTAACATTAACCTCTTCCTGGTGGTCATGTTTTCCAGGCCACTGTGACCTTGATAAATTCATGACAATGAAGAATTATTGATGGATTACATTCATTAATCAACACTGGATTTTAAAACAAGCCATGACCTGCAGACCTTGTAATAATTAATGAATAAACACTTTTGGCAAATGCTGGTTGGCAATGCCTCACTTCCTGGAAGCACTCTTCGGCAGGTACAAAGTTCTAAAGTGCTGAGGAGAAGGTAAATATGTACCTTCTCAGATTACATAAGTGGTCAGGGTTCAAGTTCCTGGGGAGTTCAGAGTAAGCATTTGAAGCAAACCCAAAAGAATGGGAATTAATTTATTGAGTGCTTCCTGTAGTTCCAGCACTTTGTATGACTTTCATATGGATAGTGATGTTTTTATTTGTTGAATGAGGAATTAGGACTCAGAGTCATGTGAATTGCTCAGACTCACAGGTGAGAGTTCAGGCGTGTCTGATTCTGAGCTCACACCACCAGGAGCTAGTGTTAAAAGCTAGGGCCCCAATATTGCTTGCTTTGCTTGTCATACAGTTCTCGGGTCTAGGTCAGGAAACAGATGTTTACTGACTAAGAAACAGCTGTAAAAAGTCTGAAATGTTGGAAATGGGCGATCACTGGGTATTGCTTCACCCTGTTCCTGTTCTCAGTTGTCTCACATGTGAATGGAGACTTTGGACCGTCTAAGGATGACAGTCCACTCATTACTCAATGCTGCTACCCACATATTCTCACTTCTGGTTTTCCAAGCAAAAAATAATATAAAGAAGAAAGATGTGCTTTCCTGAAAAAAAAAAATCTGTTATAATCTAGGTTTGGAACACTTCAGCTTGGTAAAGGATACGGTGGCCCTGGGTGATATGTGGCCAAGATCAGCAAGGGGAAGGCTGTCTTTGGAAGTTTTCTATCATCTATTTTGGGGTCCTTTACACAGTCCTAATGCTCAGTGTCTCTTCTGTCATGGATCCTTGAAGTTTTTCCCTTGAAATCATATTCTGAATGCTAGAATTATCATGAGCATGCCTATAGACCCATGCGGTGGCCCACACCTTTAATCCTAGCACTCTTGGAAGGCAGAGATGGGTGGATTGCTTGAGCTCATGAGTTGGGGACCAGCCTGAGCAAGGGCGAGACCCCATCTCTACTAAAAATAGAAAAACTAGCCCAGGGCATAGTGGCAGGAGCACGTAGTCCCAGGTACTTAGGAGACTGAGGCAGGGGGATTGCTTAAGCCCAGAAGTGTGAGATGGCTATGAGCTATGACACCACAGCACTCTACCCAGGGTGATGGACTGAGACTCTGTCTCAAAAAGTACCTATTACACTAGGTCCAATTTGTTGACAAATCCTTTGAATAAACGCCATCAGACTGTCCCTCATGCAGACAGTACTGAAGGGATCACTGCAGCCTTTCTCTTAGCCTAGGCTCAGCCTTAGACGCATCGTCCTTTGATTGAGTCTAAGGGACTCATTCACTACAATCTACTGGAGTTAACACTGAGGAAAGAGACTGTTATCTGTGTGCTAAACTAACTCTTCCTTTTAAAAAATCTGGCCAAAACTAACTTTCCACAAGAAACTTCCTCTCAGAGACATTTGACGTTTGTAAGAGATTCTTGAAAATGTAAGAAGTCATTTTTTTAGTAACTAACAATGGAATTCCAGACCATGGGAAGGACAAGCAGTGTGGATTATTTAATCAAAGTCGGGGGTAGGCTTTGTGATATGTTCAGTAGCCATCACTGCAGAACCTGCTCTTTAAGCACGTACACTTATCAGGCTGCCCATTAAGGTGAAAACCTGAAGGTCTACAGGTTCAAGACACAGGGATAAATTTTGATAAATATTGCTTTTACAAGCAAATGGAATTCTTGGCCAAGTCATAGAAACAGAGTTTGAAGGAATTTTACAAATACCAGGACTGGGTCCCTACACCCCACCAAATGGGGTCTTTGGATGATGACGGCTCACGCACATGCCGTCTTGGTTGGTGGATGGTGACAGCTCATGCACGTGCTGTCTCAGCATTCACTGTTGCACAAGAGACGTACCATGCTCATGGGGTCTCTAATGGCAGAAGAGTCTTCCTGCCTCATCCAGGTGTGTTCTGTTGCATTCATGGCTACTCTGCTACTCTGTCCAGGCAACACAGTAAGTTTGATTGGTGCACATTCTAAATCCTTTCTTGTCAGGCAAAATAAACCTTTTAAATAAATAGTTTTTCTCCCTCTTCTCCTTACATCACACTGGGTACCTGCTTTTATGAGCATGTTCCCTGGAACAGCGGCAGAGAAAGAGTGTTTGGCCGTTTCATCCACGATAACAGAGCCGTTGACGGTTGCAGACTCCTGGCCCTGCACATCTGCGTCTCTGCTGCTCTTGGGGCAGCCTTGAGCACACAGTAGAGTCCACTACTAGCATGAGATTAAGTAGCTGATTGTATTTCGTTTCATTTCTGTTTCTGAGCCTAGTATCTACTGTTTCAAAAAAAACTTCCTTCCTTCCTTACTATCCTCATTGGTAAATGAGTGTCTTAGAGAAAATTGTTAAAGGACAAAATAGCTTTATAAACTAAACCCCTGACATCTGCTGGTCCATGTGTTAAGTACTTATACAGTAATTTAATGCATTTCTTAGAGCCTCGGTGAAATGGAGGTCACCTAGTAAGAGCAAGAGTGTGTCTGAGGCTCTCAGCCAAGTTCATATTAACAGCAGGGGGACTTTGAAGCCCCTCATCCCCCTCTCACTCAGTCTCTCAGCTTAGCTGAGTGCCTGTGCAAAGTGCCCCACAGCAGGATTCTTGCACCTGTGGCATTGAAATGAGATTGTTTGCTTACTGTCCCCGTCCTCCCCAGCCAGACAAAGGAACTTTTCCATGTGGCTCACACTGGCTTCCACAATGTCTGAAAAGGCAGTGTTATTCTAGTAAATACTTGTTGAATAAATGAATGAGAATCCCAAAGGCTGTGCTCCAAACACTACACCAAAGAACTCTGAAGACATCCTTATGTTAAGTGATTAGCCATCTTGGAGTTTAGATATTGAAATGCTAAAAACCTAGAAGTTTAGAGAACAGTCAGGATAACCAGCTTTGAGCCCAGCACAGGTCTTTATTTCCTGAGTTCTCCCCGCCTTTGACATTGTAGCTGCCAACCATTTACAGCTCCACATATCAGGAATTTTCCCATGGAATGGAAGGAGAAAGACACCATTATCACTGTCGCTTGAATGCTCCACCTTGTCTGAATAACAGATTTTATAAGGTATACCCTGTGACCACACTTGTGACCTCATCCTGGAATCAGAGGCCCCAGATTCAAACCTTGCTTCTGCCAATTATCACTTACATTGCATTGCACAGATTATCTTCCCAAGTCTTAGGCTCCCTGAGTATAAAATGGAAATAAAAATGACACCTGCTGTTGCAGGAAGACTAGGCCCAACTGTTAAGTAATAGCAAAACTTACTTCATCTCCTTATCCCAATTACCCACTGAAAATTTCAAACTTATGGCCTGCCCCTAACAGCTCTTCCCACCAGAGCAGTAACTCCTTATTGGCTGTTATACCATCCCGTCACCATTCTAAGACTTCCCTTAACCAAACCTATATAAGAGTGCACTTTTCTTTTGACTCTCTCTCTTTTTCTCTCTCTCTCCCTCTTTCTCCCCCCTCTCTCTTTTTTCTCTCTCTCTCTTCCCTCCCTCCCTCTCTTTCTCTTTCTCTCTGTCTTCTCTCTCTCTCTCTTTCCTCTCCTCCTTGGTGCTGCTCTGCAGCATCCCTCACCAATAAAGACCTTTCATATAAGCCTTAGTGGTCTGTGAAATCTCTGCCGGTCAAGTGCCACCCTTTCATCTGGTGTCAGAAGTGGGATAAAATTAGGGAATGCTCTCAAGGGTAGTTTCCACCCTTTCCACAGAGTTTTGAACTCCTGAAGACTCCCTGTCCTCTTCTTGAGCTTCTGGCGCTTACCACCACATCAGCTTATGTCCATCCGCCAAGGTGCTCTAACCAGCACTCAACACTGGCCTCGTCCAGACTTGGTGAGTACCCATATGGGAGCAAGTTTTCCCAAATCATGGGCTGGGTTGCTTAAATTCCTGGCAATTCACCTGTTTCTCAATGCTGGAGTTCCCTATTCCCATTGACCTTGCGTGGCCTAGTTCAGGGCTTCCACACCTCGCATGAAAATTCCTGGCACCAGGTCTCAAGCTCTCCTTGGCCCCAAGGGTCTGGCACCAATCCAGGTACAGTGACAACTGTCCTGGACTGTGTTCTCATTTTCACAGCCAGCGACAAAGCAGCAGAGTCATCTTCCCTTTGTCCTGGTCCTCCCATGATTCTGTTCACGCTTTATTTCTGTGATGAATCACCACGGGTGTGGGCTATTCTATCCCATCTAACTCCCCCTTAGGGTGCTTATTCTGTCACCTGGTAGAATTAGGATTAGACTTAAAGCCAAAAAAATTAATTAAACTCTGTACCCAGGTTTAGCCACTTTACAAGCTAGACAACCAAAGTATCTAGCCAAGCTATGGTTCATTTGATTTTTCTTTAATTCGAGACTTATATAACTATTGTGAGCACCTTGGCAAATGGAGTGAAGTCCCCTATGTTCAGGGCTTCTCCTATCTTAGAAACAACCCTAATTTATGTTCAGGTAATTCCAAAATTCTTGTAGCAAAGGACTCTTCTACTCTCTATCTCCCTAAACCAAACCTATTCCACCCAGCAGATGGACCTCCGCCATGCAGACACGCAGCCACCAGCTCCAAAACCTGAGTAATTCCTGTTCCGGCAGTGCCACATGTGGGAAGCCGTGGGGACTCCCCCCGCTTTTTACTGGCAAGAGCCAGAACAGGGAGCTAAAAGTCCAGATGGCCAGAACTAGAGATAAGCAGCACAGTAGTTCCCAAGAGGTAAATGACCTTCTTCCCTGTGAGAGTATAAAAGTCTGGAAGAAAAATAAAGTGTTGTCAAAATAAAGTGAAGTCTCAGCCTGACTGAGTCCATTACCCTGTGTGTGTGTGTGTGTGTGTGTGTGTGTGTGTGTGTGTGTGTGTTTTCATCTTGGCGCCCCCTGCTCAGAACCTCGCTAGTGGACTGAGGGTCGTCAGCCACATTCAGCCCCTCCCTCAACCACACAGTTGCCTCCACCCTCTGTCCCTCCTACTTCCCCGTTCAACCAATCTGAGCTCATCTCCTAACTCCTCCCCTCCAACTAGCCCTCAGAGCTCTTCCGTGTCATCTCTCAGTCCACTGCCGGCTGCTCCAAGAAACACGGACCTCTTTAATTTCTATATATGTTCCTTTCCCCATAACTAAAGTCACACACACCTTAAGGTTAAACTAGATTCCTTTACTTCTAATCCTTCTCATTTTACTCAAGAGTTTCAATTTATTACTATGTCCTATCAACTTACCTGGCATGATGTTTTTGATATTTTAGCTAATGCCCTCACCTCTGATGAGCACAAACAAGTGTGGGAGAGGGCTGAAGAGGTAGCAAATCAATTTCATATGTCAAACAATGAGCATCCTATAGGTGACACCGCGGTCCCTAACTCCCAGCCAAATTGAAATTATAATGATAATGCTGGAAGAAAAAGTAGAAACGTTTTTATTACCTGCATTCTTTATGGACTTAGAGCTTCTACCAAAAAGGCTATCAATTATACTAAATTGTGGAAAGTCATACAAAATAAGTCTAAGAATCCTTCAGCTTTCCTCCAAAGCCTTACAGAGGCTTTTGTTAAGTATACTAACTTAGATCCTAAAACAATAGATGGAAAAAACATTCTCATAACTTATTTCTTTAACCAAAGTTACCCTGACATCAAACTTAAGCTAAAGCACTTGGAGCACAGACCCCTGACACTCTAGGCCGTAATCTTAGACACAGCCTTTAAGGTCTATATGGGGCGAGATGATGTTTTCCGAAAGGAAAATAAAAAATCTCAAAACCAAGATTATCAAATGCTAGCTCAAAACATTACAGTGTCACTGAGGCCATCATTCCTAACCTACCTAAGTCATCAGGAGCCAAAGGCCACTTCATGACTCAACCACCTGGACCATGGTACAAATGCGGTAAAGTAGGCCACTGGGTATGACATTGCCCCAATCCCAGGCCCCTACCAGTGCCATGCCCTCTCTGCAAAAGTAAGGGCCAATAGAAGGCTGACTGTCCCTTGGCCCAGAGAGGGCATGGGGCCAGCCAACCTGCGGCACCTACAGCAGACTTGTTGGGGCTTACCTCTTCTGAAGACTGATGAGACCCTGGGTTATCTCACCCGGTGAAGATCACCTCTGCAGAGCCAAGGGTAACCCTGATGGCGCCAGGTAGGATGATCACCTTCCTATTAGACACAGGAGCTAGCTTCACAGCTCTTAAAGAGTTCAGTGGTCCTACCGCCCACCTCTATTGTCAGGGTAGAGGGTTTTTCCCACCGTCCACATCAAACTCCTTTTTTACACTGCATACTTGGCAATTTCTCATTTATTCATTCCTTTTTAGTGTTATCTTCCTGTCCAGTTCCCCTTCTGGGATGTACTTTCCAAATTAGGTACCACCCTCACTTTTAATTTTAAATTAATAGATGCTGACCCATCTCTCTCTGCCTCACTCTGCCTCATCCTTTCCCAAACCATCAAAGACTCATTAAGCTGGGCCATTCCACCAGAGCAAGTAAATCCTAAAGTTTAGGATACTAAAACCCCCTCAATTGCCTCCTGCCCTCCAATTCTTGTTAAACTACAAGACCCTTCTGTTTTTCTTCTCAACGTCAATACCCACTTCCCCAATCTAGTCTCCTGGGACTCCAATCTATTATACAAGATTTCCAAAAAAAAAAAAAGGTTTTGCGACCTGCCCACTCACCATATAATACTCCCATACTAGCAATTAAAAAACTTAATGGCACCTATCGCTTAATACAAGATCTAAGACTCATCAACCCTACAGTTATTCCTATACACCCAGTAGTCCCTAATCCATACACCCGCCTATCAATCATCCCACCTCAAACCACTTATTTCTCCATGCCTGACCTCAAAGATGCCTTCTTCTCCATTCCTTTACATGCTGATTGCCAAAACCTATTTACCTTCACATGGACTAACCCTACTTCTCAAACTTCTTCCCAACTTACTTAGACTGTACTCCCCCAGAGATTTCGTGACAGCCCCCACTTATTTGGCCAAACATTATCATGAGATCTCCAGTCCTGTGATCTCTCTCCTTCAACCTTAGTTCAGTATGTCGATGACCTCCTACTCTGTAATCCCACCTTACATAACTCTAAGCATAACACCTGTTCCCTCCTTACTTTCCTTACAGATAGGGGATATCAGGTCTCTCCCTCTAAGGTTCAATTATTCCAACAGAAGTCACTTACCTTGATGTTCTTTTGTCCCCAGGCTTCAAAACTATTACCATAGACAGAAACGGCCTTCTTCGTGACTTTCCTCTACCCACCACAAAACAAGAACTCCTTTCCTTTTTAGGATTAGCTGGATACCTCAGAGCATGGATTCCCAACTTTTCTCTCCTAGCTGCTCCTTTATATACTGCTACTCGAGGTGGCCCTCATGAACCTCTCCTAACCTCCATTTCCACCTCTTTTAAATCTCTACAGCGTACTTTATTAGAAACTCCAGCCCTCCACCTTCCTGATCTTTCTTGCCACTTCCTCCTATATGTCACTGAAAACCATGGGTTTGTTCTCAGCGTACTTGAACATCAGCTAGGCCCCACCTTTGCTCTAGTTGCCTATCTCTCAAAACAATTAGATCACATGCAAGGTTGGGGGCCTTGTCTCCAGGCATTGACAGCCACAATCACTCTAATACAAGAATCAAAGAAACTCACTTTCGGATCCCCTACTACTGTCCTGTCCCCTCATTCTCTATCTGATATTTTAACATACAAAAATTTTCAAACCCTACCACCATGCTGCATTCTTAACCTTCAAACCTCTCTCTTACCTGATCCAATATTATCTTTTAACACATGTCCTGCACTAAATCCTGCATCCCTCTTGCCTACTCTCTCTGACTCGTCACCCACTCACGATTGCCTTCAAACACTGTACACTCTTCTCCCTTGCCTCTCCAACATACAAGAAGGACCTCTTCCTGATACTCATCTCCTCTTGTTTTTAGATGGCAATTCCTTTATGTATAAGGGAACTCATAAAGCAAGCTACACAATTGTATCCTCCAATAAGGTCATCAAGACACAGTCTCTTCCCTCTTCCACCACTAACCAACAAGCAGAACTAATAGCACTAACCAGAGCCTTCACCCTAACATAAGATAAGCCTCTCACTATCTATACTGACTCTAAGTACACATTCCACATATTATTATCCCAAGTAACTAAATAAAAAGAGTGAGACTTATATAACACCAAAAGTAACCCTATTCTTAACTCTCACTTTATTATCAAACTACTAAAAACTTCTAAATTTCCTCAAACCATAGGCATTGTCCATTGCCGTTCACATCAATCTAACCACTCACCTATATGAAAGGGTAACAACCGAGTCAACCATGCAACACATACAGCTGCTCTCCAACACTCATCGCCTTACACCTGCTCTCACCTCCTCCTTATTTCTGCTCCAATTGCTGCTACAGTAAAGGAAACGAATCAACCTCCCACTCATGACCTCCTCATCTATCTCCACAAGTTGTTTCACCCTAACTCTCAGACTTTACTACAATTCCTCGAAGTTTTCTTTCCTCTCTCACAGATAGATTCAGAATCTCTAAATCAACTTACATCATCCTGTAAAGTCTACCAACGCTCCAACCCACAAACAAAGTGTCGCCTCCCACACTTTCCAACTCACCAGGCTAGGGGACTTCTTCCTAGAACAAACTGGCAACTTAATTTCACACACATGCCTAAGTCAAACTTTATAAATACTTCTTAGTATTAGTAGATGCCTTCTCAGGTTAGATTGAAGCCTTTCCTACTACAAACAAGAGGGTTACCACTGTTGCCTCTATCATATTCAAAAACATTATTCCCTGCTTTGGGATCCCCTGTTCTTTACAGTCCAACAATGGACCTAAATTCACCTCCACCATTCCTCAAACCTTAATCAAAGCCTTAGGTATCCCATGACACTTCCATATTCTTTTCCATCCTCAATCTTCAGGAAAAATTAAAAGGTCTAACAGATCCCTAAAATCTACCTTAACCAAACTTTCACTCAAACTGAGTCACACTTCTACACCTACATTCCCTGCCAAAAAAACCCTCCAACCTCTCTCCTTTTAAATTGATTTTTTTTCTTTATTAATAAGTCTAGAATCATCACTAACAAAATCCAATCACTCCAAAAAAGCCTTGAACTCCAAAAAGCAACATGAGTCAAAGTCATGAGGCTTCTCCTCTTGGTTCACTCAAAACCCACTCTGGGTTACACTTCTACCTTTCCTCACACCTATGGTTGTCATCTTTGGGCTGATGGCTGTGGCTCCATACATAACTTGTTTTATTCAAACTCAACTCTCAAAGTTGTCTCAAAAGGTAACTACTCAGTTGGTGCTCCAAACCTATACCCCAAATACCACTCCCAACCTACAACAAGGAACTGTTCTTCATAAATGAACTACACTCTACTCCAGACCATAAGACTTTCCTGAACACCACTTCTCAACAGCCACTGCTAAAAGGACAGTCTGAAAGCAAAGCCTTACATCCTCTCAGCGAAAAAGATCATAATCACCCTCTAGTTGGCCAATTAAAACTACGCACCCCTCTCAGCAGGAAGAAGCTACAGAAGAGAGAACTCAACGTCCCTCATCCCAAGGCCAACCCTCTATCTTTAATATATCAAGAAGGGAGAAATGTTAGGTGATTGCAAAACTTACTTCATCTCCTTATCCCAATTACCCACTGAAAATTTCAAACTTACGGTCTGCCCCTAATGGCTCTTCCCGCCAGAACAGAAACTCCTTATTGGCTATTCTACCATCCTGTCACCATTCTAAGACTTCCCCTAACCGAACCTATATAAGAGTGCGCTTTTCTTTTGACTCTCTCTCTTTTTCTCTCTCTCCCCCTCTTTCCTCTCTCTTTTTCTCTCCCCCCTCTTTCTCTCTCTCCCTTCCTTTCCCACTCTCTCTCTCTCTCTTTCTCTCTTTTCTGTCTCCCTTGGTGCTGCTCTGCAGCATCCCTCGCCAATAAAGACCTTTTGTATAAGCCTTGGTGGTCTGTGAGATCTCTGCCAGTCAAGTGCCGCCCTTTCACCAATGGAGAGAAAGAGCACCCAAGCACCATGTGTATAAGAGGAAGGGCTTTATTTCAGATGGTGGAGCACAGCGCATTAGAAGAATTCAAAATGGCTGTGCTCCCCTATTGGCTTGGTCTTTCCCTTTTTATCTCCAGTCAAAAAGTTCTAACATTTCTCATTGGTCTGTTTGAATCAAGCAGAAGAAGCTATTCCAGCCCTCACAGAACTCAGGATTGTACAGAAGTGAAAATTTCCAGGTCCCAGGAAGTTATGTGTACAAATTCCTAAGAGCTGAGTCACCAGGGAGAGGACCCCGCAGGTGTATCCTTGTGGTCTCCTTGAGAAGACCTGTTCTCCTGGACCTCACCCTTACCAGGTATCCTCCCTCACGACTTATAGACATTTTAGGATTGAATCAAATAACTCAATAAAAGTTCCTGGAACATTTAGTCCATTGAGAACAGGGAAACGCCAGCTACTGGGGGCAGCAGCAGTTGCAGTAGTAACCCTATGTCCTGAGTTTCCGTCTCCTCCCCGCAGCGACAGGACCGGGATCTGAGGACACTGGTCCTCCCAGTTGCAATGCAGAGTTCTGACCTCCACAGGGGAAACAGGTAGCGAGCGGAAAAAGCTGACAGAATGATGGGTCAGGGCTGCTCAATTCTGTGGTTGGTGCACACACAGCATTAGTCTGAGAAACGGCTTTACCACTTGGTGTTTATTGCTTGCCATGACAACATGATTTCAGGTGAGACTGCAGTAGCATCCTTTGTTCTCAGGAAATGAAATTCACCACGGGACAGTTAGGAAGCCCACAAGTTGGCCATCGCTGAAAAGAAAAAGTAACAGTTTATGCATTAAAAGGCTATGAAATGCTGTAGCTTGGATGACAGTCTTGTATTTAAAATAATTGGCTTTATTCACTGTTTTGCCTTTTGTAGACCTACAACCACCCTCTATTGGGGTGCAGGCCTCTCTCCTCCGACACTGAATGTCTCTGCTATATCTATGCAACATTTTCCTCCTAAAACATAAACATAAGGCATCTTTTATACATCTTTTTGAAATCACAAACATACTGCTTTTTGTTTGTGTAAAATTGTCAATGCTACAGCAAGACCCTTGGTGTGTGTGCCAGTCATATCTCAAGGAGACATTTTTAAAAAAGAGTCTTGGAAACTGGGTACTGAGGCTGTCTGCCTGCCCCAACCCTTAAGCAAGTACTCCCCTTATTTCTGTTAGCACTCAAAGATTCAACTCTCTTGGTACTGACAGCTGAATACAATAGCAGAAAGGCACAGGCCGCTCAGAACATGCTTGAGTCGTAGGAGAAGCGGTGCGTGGACGCAGCATCGCCACCCCTGCACGGCAAGGGCTAATGCCCTGAGAGCAGCTCAGACCAGGAAAGGGTCTGTCAGCTACAGAGCACAGGGGGGAGACCAGTAAAGCCTGAGGAAGCCACGGAGACAAAATGAGACGAAAATGCTCCCAACATTCCATTGAGAAGGAAATACCTTTGATGCGCTTTACTTTATTTCTCAAGCAGCCTGGCTTAAGCCATCAATTTTGGGACCCTGAAAGGAGAAAAAAAAGAAAGAGAAAAATTTGACACTACCATTTAACTTTAGATAAGCATGTTGCCTTGAATTTTGGAAGGAAAACTCAAACCGCTCCTAGATTGTACAGGGAGACAATGAACATTCTTTCTTCAAGTGAACTTGAAATAACATTCTTTCTTCAAGTGAACATCCAAGGCCTCCTACACTAAATTCAACCCTCCCTTCACAGGGCTCTAATGGGCATATGCAGATAAATGCTAAATATTAATAGTGTCTAACTAAAATTCCTTGTATTATTTTTAAAAACCAAAGCATACCGAAACCATTTCCTGCATACTAAGCACTCACTCAGAAAATTAGAGGGCTCTCAACCAGAATGAGGGACGTGCCTGTATGCACCGGTGGGCGTGCATGAAGTGTGTGAGTTTAAGAATGGTGAGTGCACTGTTGAGTTTGGGAGTGGAGCGGGTGTTTCTAGGAAAGAAATAACAAAAAAAAAAAATCCAGCAGGAGTGAGCAGGCCCTTCCACAGAGCCATCTGTCCGGGTTGATGTTCCCAGGCGGCTGGGACCCCACTGCTCCAAGGAGAGGATGCAAACTCCACCACCACAGAGACATCGAGAGCAGTTCTCTCCTCTCCTCTCCCACGACCCTCACCTGTAGGTGTCCCGCGTGGATTCTCAGCTAAGGGACATTGGGACAGCCACCCCTTGAAGGACTTTTCTTTCAGTTACATGATCAGGACCTCGGGATCAGCACCCAGGGCTCCCGGCTGGCTTTTCTTAACAAGGAGACAGAGCCTGTGGCCTGTATCAGAGGGACAGCTGCATAGTGGCCGTGTGGCAACTGTACACTCAAACCAGACCTCGCAGCCACTGCAGAGAGGAAGCAGATTCCCACAGGGGTCAGATTTATTTTATCTGACCAGGAATACCAGCTGAATTTCAGGAGAAAGGAAATGTAACTACCTCTTCATTATAGCAAGCCTCCGGGGCCTCTGCCTGGCAGCACTTCTCCATGGCATTGGTGACTCTTGTGAACAGAGTCTGCAGCTGCGTAGCTGTGAGTTCGCGCCTTCGCTTCACCAGGTTGACAAGAAACCTGCGGCCAAAGACGTCCAAGAGAATTAACCAGGCTTCTTCCTGAGGTGCCTCTTCTCCAAAATGCTCGTCACAGAATCACATGCCTTCAAGTCTCAACTTGCGTGAGTGTGAAGAGCTAATAAAATATTCCACTTTTGAAATACTCTCCTGCAACTTTCTTGTTAAACGTATAGAAATGATCCCACAGAAACATTCTTTGGAGGATTATATAATGAAAGACAAATGATATAAAAAGTGTGACAAGGAGAAGTTGGATAAGGCACACAAAAATCAGGTAAATAGGAGTCAGTTCTGGTGTTCAAATAGTTCAGTAGAAAAAGTATTGCTGACAATAATTTATTGTATATTTCAAAACAGCTAGAGAAGAATTGAATGTTCTCAAGATAAAGAAAAGATAAATGTTTGAGGTGATAAATATCCAATTATCCTGTCTTGACCATTGCACATTGATACAGGTATCAAAATATCACATGTACCAAAATATACACACAAAAATTATATATCAATAAAAAAGATACAAAAGAAGCAATCCAAGAAAGAAGCTATTACAACTAAGTGTGACACCTGCCACAGACATTAGTCATTTCCTTTATTTCTAGTAAGCTCTAGAATTCAGGTGTTTTTCAAACTGCAGTTTGCTACCATTGGTGGTCTCAAAAGTATATTTTTGGAGTAATTTTTTAAAGTAGTAAAAATTTTTCATGCATAACATTAGAAAGAATAACAAGTCTCAAATACTCATCCTCCACATTTAAGGATTCACAAGATTTTACATTTCCTCACTTTCATTTATAAAATGAATACAGAATAGTTAAATAAAATAGAATACACTAGAGAAGGACAGGCTAGAAAATATAAAAGTTCATTACACTATGAGTCTTGCACATAATAAGAGTGAGAATTTACATACTAGAAAAATGGAACATGTGTCAGGCCTTTATCACACACAATATTGTAGACTCGTGTCTACATTTAATCTTTCATGAAAAGTCTTGCCCACAGCCTTCAATCCCTCTTTATAAGCTGAATGCTGTTTCCACCACACTTCATACAGATGCTGTCTAAATCCCCCAAAACAGATCTTATTCCTTAGCATTTAAAGCATCACCTGAGAGAAGGGAAGTAAAACTCTCATCCCTTTGGGCCTCCCCTTTTTTCAAACACCGGGTGAGATTCTCAGAGCATTCTCTCAGAAAATCCAATCATTGTGAACCTGCCTAGGAGCCGTTTTTCTGGCTACCCTAACTCACCTTTCCAGATCATACTCCAAGTCTCTTTCAAAGGAAAAGACAAACCAGGCTTTTACTTATAAATAATGATGATTAACTTGCCCTGGTGTTTGGAGCAGTTTGGTGGAAGGAACAGGATTGTAATACCAAAAGCACGTGTCTGCTACAGTAACCCTCGCTCACACATGGGGCATCTTCAGCTAAGGAAAAAGAGAAATGAAAGAGAATGTTTTACCTGTCTTTCTTTCCCTGAAGCTCCTCATTCTGAGCTTGACACAAGTTGGCATGAAATGTAAATAAATCTTTAGAAGTAGGGGGAGGCACATATGTTTTATCGACTTCCAGATCCTCAAAGCAGTGTCTTCTGAAGGCGAAGTTTGTTTTACAACAGTGGTCCACAGCGGGGTTGATGGTTTGGTTTTCATGTACTACACACAACTCTCCAAGAACTAAATCCACCTGTACCAACGAGAGTTGGAACCCAGAGATGATTTTGAGACTTGAATGGAGTTTTGAACACTGTAGTTAGATAAATTACTTGATAGTTCTAAGATCATTATTTACCTTACTCAGAAAGACACAGACACTCACAACACGCTACTATGTACAAAGGAAAACAGAGGCTAGGGTCCTACATGGCTTTGAGATGAAACTGTAAGCCACAGCAATTTAGATGCCTACAGGTGAATTTCCTGGTGACATATACACAAACAGTTGTCAGCAAAGAGCTGCAAACAACCAGCTGACGGTGGCACTCAAGCACTGTGGCCCCTTGGGTAATTTGCCCTCCTGGGATGTCCTCTAGAGTACGCTCCACCCAGCACTAACAATCAACACCTGACTGCTGGGAGGAGCAATTTTCTTACAGGAATTCTGTAACATTACTTTGAAATTATGACGTTTCCTATATCATTTTAAAACAATATTGTGATTCCTAAATCATTTGCCATAATAAATCACTTCTATTTTTTATCATAAGCAGACACTGACAAAACAAATCACTTCTAATATAAAAGAAATGAGAAGCCAGGTGTGGTGGCTCACGCCTGTAATCCTAACACTCTGGGAAGCTAAGGCAGTTGGATCACCTGAGCTCAGGAGCTAGAGACCAGCCTGAGCAAGAGGGAGACCCGTCTCTATTGAAAACAAGAAAAACTAGACAGGCTTTGTGGTGGGCTACTCAGGAGGCTGAGACAGGAGGATCACTTGCGCCCAAGAGTTGGAGGTTGTTGTGAGCTATGATGATGTCATGGCACTCAACTCAGGGTGACAGAGTGAGACTCTGTCTCAAAAAAAAGCAAAAGAAAAGGAAATGAGAAAGGTAACATGGAGGACTTGCCAAAAAACTATTTGGGACATTGTCTTCTGCTTCTTAGGGCTTCATAAAGTGAGTCAAAGGAGGACTCGACATTCCTTACTGGACAGTGGTGAACACAGCAAAAGCGAGGAGGGCAGAGGACAATTGCTGCAGAGCAAGGAGCACAGACATCCTTTTTTAAAGAGGAAGTGCATGCGCTGCTCTCACCAAGTTATCAACACAGGCGAACTCTTCACTGAGCGTGCAGCAGGTGGTCAAAGCCATCACCATCTTCTTACTGAGAAAGATCAGTTCTTCAGTGGAGAGCTGAGGGGCTGTCTTTGCAAGTCTGATGAGGTAGCTGGAAGAACATTTGTCTGTCTGTTTCCAAATGAAAGCGGACACCCATTTTCCCTTTAATAGCTGCTGAAACCCAGATCCTTCAGGTGTAGAGACAACCAATGTAAGCGCACCTGAAACTCAGCACTCTCTCCCCAGCACCATTTGTTAAATAGGAATCTTTCCCCCAGTTTATATTTTTAATAGGCTCATCGAAGATCACATGATGATAAATATCTGGGTTCATTGCTTGGTTTTCAATTCTGTTCCATACATCTTCCTTTTCATTTTTTTGTGCCAGTAATTAATTAAATTAATAATTTTTTTTTTAATTTTTACAGCATACCTAAGATCCTCTATTGGGACACCCGTGTGCCATGGTACACTGGCTGAAAATCATTGGTCTATATAAATGTATATGTAGTTATATGCAAATCTATTTATAAACATAGAAGAATGCC
>CAUYRH010011770.1:0-13661 GCA_963574655.1 Perodicticus potto | reverse complement strand
CTAAAAACATTAGACTGGACACAGATTTAGGTTATGTGTGGAAAGATAATGGAACCTTAAATGATGGAGAGATACTTAAAATTAAAAGCTATAGACGTAGATAATGGGTGCAAGTTTTGTCAATATATCTGAAAACAGCCATTTTCAAGTGATAATAAAACTATTGAAAATGTTTTTCGCCAAATGTGAATGCCATGTTTATGTACGCAATGTAAGGAATAATCATTTCAGGTTAAAAGAGAAATATTTCTCTATGCTAAATAGTATCATAACTGCTAAGAGAAAGATATCAAAATCACAAAAAGGCACAAATCTTCCTCCCTAAGAGTTGAATGAGTGCTGGTTGTAAGTAGTCTTTAAGGGCACAGTCAGGACATTTGTTGCTCTCTGCTTATCTACCTCCAGGCTAAGCTTTGCGCCTAATGAATACAATGAATGCAGTAAGGAATATTGATAGAGCCAGCCCTTGGAATTAAGATCAATACACAAGCTCCAGCTCTGCCATTACTTATCTTATGACAATCCTCCCTGGACCTCAGTGTTCAACATCTTAAAATAAAAACAAAAACCTTATCTCAGGGGGTTGCGTAAATGAGACCTTTGTGAGCCTCTTATAGTAATGCCTAGCATAAATAACTTCTCCAATATTTTAAATAAATGGCTATTTAGAAACAAACAAACAAACAAAAAAAACTAAAGATTTGGTCTTCCATTAAAAGCCTCCATATGTTGAATTTCACGTGGACATTTTCCAGAGCAATGCCTTGGGAAAACAACAAAAATGAAACTTCTGTTCTTTCTCTGTATTACTCATAATATCATATCCACTTCTAAAGCTACATGTGTAGGCATCACTTATATTCAAAATTCTCTAAAACCCTTTTCTTATCTTTATGTTGTCTTTCATTTTGAAAAGCACACTAAGCAATCCATTCCTTTTCTTTAAACATTGATTGGTTATTTAGATGGAACCTGTTACTCATCACAAAGGAAGGACTAATTTAATGATGAGAAAACCCTATATGATTGAAGAATCTCCAATGAAATATGTAAACAAAAAAGGAATGGAGTTAAATAATCATAAAGGCAAAAGACCACATGCGGGATAAAAAAAAAATGGCCTTTGAAGTAATTTAGATCTAAGTTCCAATGTGGCTTAACTCATTAGACTTTGACCTTGAGGAAATTGCTTAATTTCTCTAAGCATCAAGTTTTTTTTGTAAAATGAGAAAAATATTAATGAATACCCAAGCACAAACCTCATAAAATTTTTATAACGGTTAAAAAAGTTAAAGGAATATTCCTATACTATCCCAAGAAATGTTTGGTTTCTCTTGTTATCAATGCCAATCACATGAAATATATTGTTTGTAAAAATCATTTAGCCTTGTCCATGTCTTATTTATGATGCTGATAACATACTTCTGTGAGTGTGAGTAGTAGATAGCATTACGTATTCATTTATTTATTTTGGCCTAGGCTGGGTTTGAACCCTCCACCTCTGGCATATGGGGCTGGCGTCCTACCCCTTTGAGTCACAGGTGCTGCCCTATAATAGTATTTACTATTGTTTAGTGACTGAAAATATCTCTCACAGGGTTGGACTTTTGAAACTACTTTTACCTTTCTAATGTTTCATAAATAAGGAGAATGAGAATTATAGCCAGTAGCAGCCACCATGTACTAGGTTGAGTGTTAACTGCAGTGGTATTTGGTGTTGAACAGAAAGTGACTCCTCTAGGATACCTCTAAAGTACGTCTTTCCAGGTACGTCTGGATCTTCCTCTTAGCTGTCATTTCTCAGATAGAGTCCTCACTATCTTCGTTTGGACTACTACAGTAACTTCCTATCAAGTCTCTTGCTTCTATCCCGGTCTACCTTGAAACCAATTATCTAACTAATATGAGCCAGAATTATATTTTTTTTTTTAAAAAAAGGGGTCATGCTATGCCACTCCTACAACAAAAATCCTTCAGAAAAAAAAAATGAACTCTTTATAAGAGGCTTTCTGGACCCAGGTCTCCAAGATGGTCCCCAATAATCCTTTAATCCTGTTATTCTCACCCTATTGTAGCTCCCTGCCATGCCTTATCAGGGTTGGCCTGTGTGGCCAATCACATACATCAGAAATGATGGTACACTACTTCCAAAATTAGGTTATAATAGACTGTGGTTTCTATTTTGGGTGATATTTCAATTGTCTATTCTCTTGGATATTCCAGTTTGAAGGAAGCCACTGCCATTAGGAGAAGCCGTGTAGACAGATCCACATGGACAGCAGTCATGTGACCATCAGCCAGTGAGGCACTGAATCTGCCAGCATCCACGCACAAGGCTTGGAATTGGATTCTACAGTTGAACCTGAGCCTGGAGATAATTATGTCTCTGGCCAATGAGCTTGCGGGGCCTCAGGAGGGCCCACGAGCCATAAGAACTCAGTGAAACACTCCCAGATTCCCAAATCAGAGAACACGTAGGAGATGCTTACAGTGTAGAGCTGGTATGTTATGGGGTGACTTGTTGTACAGAAACAGGTAATTAACATGCCTACAAAGATCCTGATAAGCTAACTTTGTCTGCTTCAAAATCTTAACGCCCTCCTCTGCTCATTAGGCTCCAGAGACACAGGCCTTCTTTTTACTCCTCTGAGGTCACAGCCCTCCCCACCACCTTTGTGCTTGTTGCCTCTACCTAAAATGCTCCTCCTCCCAATATCTCTCTAAATGGCTATTATATTTCATCATTCAATGATTGTCCCCCTGACTATGCCTGCCAAGTATACACCCCATCTTTTACATCACCTATTGTCCCCCTGACTATGCCTAACAAGTATACACCCCATCTTTTACATCACCCTATTTCTTTATATACTAACCACAATCTGCTATCCTCCCCTCCCACATACACACAAGCTCCCATGTTAAAATGGAAGCTACCAAAGAGCAAGGACTGAACCCATCACCTTCTTTTTTATATCTCCTACATAAGTCAGGGCATGGCACAGGAACTAAATGAATGCTTGTTGTATAAATAAATATTTGACACATTTCTTTACCAGAAAAAGAAAGCATTATAAAACTCAATTTAGATACTGAGCACAGTAACAGGGACTAGACATTATTATCATAGCCACTGAGTCCATTGGGTGAAAGAGTACCTTTGGTAGTGGAAATGCAATTGGATAATGATAACCAGTAGAGAGTGTTCAGTCCACTTACTTGGTTTTGGCCACAACAAACACATCATTGTACAGAAATATATGTCGCTTCTTCTTCTTCAGGCCTCTTTTCAGTTCAACTGGGCCATCGATCATCAGAGTCCTATTTGAGCACACAGATGGTGACACAAGTGCATAGGTGTTGTTGACACTAACAGATGGTCTTTGTCACAGATCAGTAAGTTAAATGATGCAATTCAGGCTAAGTTTATAAGAACAAAACTCCATCTCTAATACAAATTGAAAAATGAGCTAGATGTTGTGGTGGGTGCCTGTAATTCCCCCCTCCCCCCCCCGTGAGAGCCTAAGGCAAGAAGATCTCTTGAACAAAGAGGTGTGAGGTTGCTGTGAGCTTGGCTGATTCCATGTGCCCAGGGTGACAGACAGAGACTCTTTCTCAAAAGAAAAAAGAAAAAGGAAAGTTTGGTGAATAACACAGCATGCATTTTTTACTATTCTTATTTCCAATTGTTTTGATAGATAAACATTGACAAAATGTGCAACCTCCATATTTGTGTTATGTGATGGGAGATACCCTTTGGAAACACTTTTAAACCAACAGAGCACATACACCATCTCCAAAGAACTTTATGATTCCTACAAAATGTAGCCCTTATTAAGGAACCTCAGGACAGAAGTCAAATTTTTCATTCTTAAACAGACAAACCTCATGCTAATAGAAAGTAACAGCAACAGCAAAATCCGCACCTACAAGAAATGTGACCCGAAACTCACCATGAAATATAATGTTCTAAGCACACATCACATGTGCAGTAAAAAGCCTCAGACATACCTGCTGGTATGAGGCTGTTCTTCCAGGACTCTGTCTGGGAGAAGAAATGGAACGATCCTCCCTCTGTCCATTAACGTTTCGTTCTCTGTTTTGGAAAAAAATAAATGACCAAGTTGGTTTATGAGAAAGTAAACATTAATTTTCAATCCAATCTAACAAGTTTTGTATTGCACATCTTTGTATACCAAGGACCCTACAGTTTCATTATGAAGATAAAACTATAACATCTAAACTAACATAAAAAAAAAATTAAAAAGGATAGCAAGTGTGGAAACGTTGTATAGGAAGTAAAATTGCTTTGTATGTTCAGTTAATAAAGTGGTAAAATATAGATCACAATATTTGGGACACACACCATTATTATTGCTATGTTGTGCCCAGCCCTATGCTGAAGACTGGATATAGACTCTCTGATTAAATTGTCATTCCAGGAGGTACCACTCTACTTCAAAGGCAGGACAGGTCCCAACTACCCTTCAAGGAAAGACCAGCATAGAGTGGACAGGTAAAGCAAAGGCGAAGAGACTAGTGCTCCCATGAAAATTGAATGAACCTTTAAAACTTATTTTGAATTTAAATGTTTTCGCATTTGTAAATACTTCCTTCCATATAGATTTTTTTGCAATAAGTTAAAAGAGATAGTTTTCTTTCTAATTTAAATATAATCAGGATACTCTGTTTCCAGTGATCAAATATTTGGGATAAATACGGTTTTATTTAACGGGAATTATCTAGATAATTATGCTCTACATTTAATCTGATTTACTTAACACCTCTAAAAACAGCCACTAGAGATACACGAGTGAAAGTAACAACAGAGTCACAAGGAGCCATGAATGGACTTCAGGCTGTATCACCAAAACCAATCTCCGTGCTCCACCCTCTTCCCCTGTCCTAGCCAGAGCTGTTACCCACCGTCTAGGAGGCTAGACCAGCCCTGCATGAAAACTGCCTGTTGCTCCAATAGGAACCACAGAAAACCAACTTGCTGCCTCAGGGTCACTGTGCCATTGCATCATTTATAAAGAACTGACTCTTAGCTAGTACAATAAAACCTAGCTATGGCCTTTAAGGACAAATCATGCATTTGTCATCACTGGCGATTGGAAGGGGCTGGACTTCTTTGGCGTAATTCTTGGCTCACAAAATGTCCAAGCCCTCAGGGATCTCTCCAAATTATTGT
Organism: Perodicticus potto; assembly: GCA_963574655.1. Lineage (NCBI taxonomy): Eukaryota > Metazoa > Chordata > Mammalia > Primates > Lorisidae > Perodicticus > Perodicticus potto. The sequence continues at coordinate 8,467 of CAUYRH010011770.1, read as the reverse complement.
CACCAATGCTCTGACCTCAGTTTTGCTATTCCCCTCATTAATCTTTTGGCTTCCATGTAAAAAATATATGCCCAAATCTCTTTCTGGAGGGATTAGACACAACACTAATGAAACGTAGGAAACAAATAGTTTAAAAGGGAAATTATCAAACGTCTCATTCGAGAGTTATTAACTATGAATGATGAGTAGGCCAATTTGCTTGCAATTTTTTTAATTTTTTAACATGTTGTGTATTTGGTGTCTCTCTACAGAAAAAGCCCACAGGTACCATCACATTCCCAGAATAGTCTAATCCCTCCCAAGCTCACTGATTCAGTAACCTAGTTTATACCTTATAGTGAAAGCCCCATGTCAGTGTTTCCCTTACATACACCTCTTAGGAACACAACCCTTAGGAATCTAACTCTTTACGCTAGTGTGACTACAGAAGTGGCAAGAAGAAAAGAACTCTGGGAGCCAAGGATTTGCATTGCAATATGAAATGTTGGAGAGTCTCAATGCTGGAAGACTGGACTGAATTTACTAGAAAATGAGGCAGTTTGGAAATACTTGATTTTACACGTGGGCACACACACACACACACACACACACACACAGACACCCTTCCACCCTCAATCTCTGAAGGGGAAAAGCAGTGAAGACAAAATTCACCCTCAATACATTAAAGGACGAGGGAGCAATACAGCCTGTACTTGGAGTTCTCAGACACCTCTAGAAGGCTCTTACACACAGTCAAGGTCTTGGGAAGTTCAGATCTTCCAACCCTGGGGCAGGGCTCTCACCCATCTTCAATGGCCCTCTGGCCAACTGAAGATCCTGGAGGAAAGTTTTAGGAAAGGCAGTAAAATCTTGGCAAGCAGGGAGACTGTGAAACTCCCTATGTTCCTGCAGCACCTTGAGAAAGTTCTTAAGGAAGAGCTAGATTATCCCACTATCAGCCACTTATTTCCAGAGAGTCTGCAAGGGTTCCACTGCCATAAGGAAATACAGAGTCAAATATTAGAGTCACTTATGCTGGGAGGTGGAAATCTCGGTGACATGGAGAGAAACACCAGTGTCAGTTCCTAAGTGAGCTGAATGGCTCTGGTCCCAGTTACACTTGCTGGGAATCCTTCTACAGACACCTGGACCCCATGGAAGCCCTTCTCCTACTTGGCTGGCTGAGTTATTCTAAAGGGACTATACAAATTGAAATCCTCCTGCCACTTGCTGGCTGTGTTTATCTGGGGCAATCTTATAAGTCATAGCCCAGTTGACTCTCCCTATCCTGACACAGAACACATGCCACCCCTACTCCCCCCAAAATACCTGCACCCCTCTCTAGCCTCCAGAGTCCTAAGGGCTAGAGGAGCAACAGAGCTAGACACACCCCTCTGCCCTCTCTACAGTCCACCAGAGCCCCTGGGTGGCCCATCCAATTGAGGGTAGGTCAAACCTGCATGTCCCCATGGTGACCAGGGTCAGCATGCTACACCTGCCCTTTCACCTCTCACCACCACCTCCCAGCCCTGGATTCAATTCTGGACACCTGCAGTGGGTGTGGGCTACCCCCATAATCCACACAAAGAAGCTACCAGGGGCCAAGTCTGAAGCCCAAAACCGCCACCTACCGTCATCAAAGGTTGTCCTTGCCCGGTGGCACATGCTGCTGCTCGTGACATCTCTGAGTTGGCCTCACTGAGGGGTGGTGGCCCACATGTCACCTTGTACTTCTTCTCTGGCTGTGGTATCTCAGTGCCAGCCATGCCCAGGTCCAGTTTTGCATAGTTCACTGCTGGGATCTCCAGCTGTGGTATCTCCAAGGTGTCCACCCCAGGGGGGAGTGGTGCACAGCTCACCTCATGGATGGCCCCCACCAGAGGCAACTCCATGTCCGTGCTGCTCAGGTTCTGTGGCACATAGGTCACCTCAGGGATGGCCCTCACTAGGGTCATCTCTGTGCTACTGGCCCCACCCAGGGTCTGTTGTGCACAGCTCACCTCTGGGATCTCCAATTGTGGCTTCTCCAATGTGGCCCCAACAGGTGGGAGTGGTGCACAGGACATGTCATGGATGGCTTCCATCAGAGGCAATTCCATGTTGGCCCTGCTCAGTGTCTGTGGCACATAGGTCACCTCAAGGATGCCCCCCACTGGGGTCATCTCTATGCCGGCCCCACCCAGGGTCTGTTGTGCACAGGTCCCCTCTGGCTTCTCTAACTGTGACATCTCCAAGGTGGCCACACCAGGGAGGAGTGGTGCACAGCTCACCTCTGGGATCTCCAGATGTAGCTTCTCCAAGGTGGCCCCAGCAGATGGGAGTGGTGCACAGGTCACCTTAGGGATGGCTTCTATCAGAGGCAACTCTGTGTGGGCTCCCCTCAGGATCTTTGGCACACAGGTCACCTCAGGGATAGCCCTGACTGGGGTCATCTTGAGGCTAGTCCCACCCAGGGTCTGTTGTGCACAGGTCACTTCTGGGTTCTCTAACTGTGGCATCTCCGAGGTGGCCACACCACGGGGGAGTGGTGCACAGCTCACCTCTGGGATCTCCAGATGTGGCATCTCCGAGGTGTCCTCAGCGGGTGGGAACGGTGCACGGGTCACCTCAGGGATGGCTTCTCCCAGAGGCAACTCTGTGTAGGCCCCGCTCAGGGTCTGTGGCACACAGGTCACCTCAGGGATGGCCCCCACGGGGGTCACGTCCGTGCCAGTCCCACCCAGGGTCTGTTGTGCACAGGTCACCTTTGGGAGATCCACCTGTGGCATCTCCAAGGTGGCCCCACCAGGGGGCAGTGCTGCACAGATCACCCGAGGGATCACCCTCACTGGGGTCAACTCCTTGCAGGCCCCACTCAGGGTCTGTGGTACACAAGTCACCTCTGGGATCGCCCCCACCAGGGGCATCTCAGTGCCAGCTCCTCCCAGCGTCAGTGGCACAAGGGACACCTCGGGAATCACAGGCCCTGACATCTCCAAACTGGCCGCTCCACGGGGCGGTCGGTCACAGGTACCCGAAGGGACTGAAGGCTGAGGACAGGGATGGACAAGGGAAGGACTCCTCCGACCCCCACCCTGGCCTGGGCTTCCCCCTAAGGGAGGAACCAGGCTGCGGATCTTGCTGCTCATGGAGTCTGCAGGGTCTTTTCCTGAAAAAATGAAAGTCTCCAACGTCTACAAACTCTCCACAGGATCTCAGTGAGTCAAGAAGCAGCGGGAGTGTAGCGGAAACCGTGTCGCGGCCAGTAGTGGCGGTAGAGACGGAGCGGGAAAGTTTCCAACAGACGTGGTGCGCGGGCTGGGAGCGGACCAACCAACCTCCGCAGCGGCAGCAGGAGCTCGAGACTCCGGTAAGGATGGCGCAGGACGGAGGACAAGGGAAGGATGTCGCTGGAGGGAGGACACGGGAGGGATGGTGGACATAGCAGGGTTGGCGCCAGAGGGTGGATGCGAGGTGGAGGATATGGGACAGACGACGCGGGAAGGAAGGCGCGGGACTGAGGACTCAGGAAGGATGGCACGCGATGGAGGACTTGGTTATGATGGCGCGGGAGGGAGGGCGCAGGACCAAAAGCGCAAGACGGTGGAAGCGGAAGGGATAGCACCAAAGGGAGGACGTGGGATTGAGGACGCGGGATGGATGACACAGGACTGAGGACTCAGGAAGAATGGCACCTTACGGAGGACGCGAGAAGGATGGCACAGAACTGAAAGCGCGAGATGGAGGATACCGAAAGGATGATTTTTGGGGGGTGGGAGGGATTGAGGCCGCTGGATGGAGGAAGCCGGAAACATGGCTCTGTACCGACGGTGAGGAACAGAGGGCACAGGACAGAGACTACAGGAAGGGTGAGGCGGGAAGGAAGGCGCTGGCAGCAGCTCCAGGGCCTCATCTTCCCTTGAACCTGTCCACACTCCCAGAGGCTCAAGTCACAGGTGGCCCCTGGAGCCTCTTCCTTTAGGATCTTCCATTACCTCCAGCCAAGGAGGGGCCTTCACTGTCATGAACATAACTGGCAAAAGAGAAAAGGGTGCTGGTAAGGGGTGGCTGTGGCTCTCAGGCCAACACACAGCTCCCGGGAAGTCTGTGCCTCTTTAGGGACAGACACAAGCCTGGAGACAACACAGCTGTGACCGCCTTTCAGCTCCCTGGCCACTCCCCTTGCAGCCTTCCTCCCTTCTCACACTCCTGCCTTGCCAGGTATGATGCTGGCTGAATACCAGACCCTTTTCAGGTAGCCATGGCTGTGGAAGGTGGTTTGGGGACATGTGCTTGAGAAGCGGGGTGGTGACCTCACTCTGAGCACAGAAGCTACGGCCCTAGGGAGGAATGGAGAGGGCACTGGTGCAGCAGGAGCTGAGACTGCACAGCACTGCTCAGACTCTGAGTGGGGCTGGCCTTGGTTTCCCCATTCTCCTTGGGAAGGCAGCCCCCAGGCCCTGTGGTTCTCAGAAGGTTGGTGCAGTCCCTGAGCTGGAGCTCAGAGGAACAAAGCAGGCTCTTGGTTGGAGACCAGCCCTCCTGCTATCACCTATGTTCAGAGGCAGGAAATGAGATGAGACTTCCCCTTCCACCTAAGGGAGAAAGCTCCCTGATACCAGGGCTGTGTAAGCTTTGTGTCTGTGAACTGGAGAGCAGTATGGATTGCTAGCTGCCCCCTCTCTACTGGCTGCACAGTGCCCCTAGATCCCACCCACTTATCCTTGTGAGCAAGGGTGAGTGGGAAATGCGTGGATTAGTTGGTGTTCCACATCCTGCTGACCACGGAGTCCACTTGCAACACAGGCCAGCCAGGGCCTGACAATGTCAGCTAGGACACCTTCACCTTCTGTCTGTCCTCTTCCAGGTCTTCCAGATTATGGTCATCTTGAAACCCTAGTCATGCACCTGGACCATGCCGTGCACTGCCTAGCCCCCCTCTTCCAAGCAGAAGTAACTCCACAAGCTGCAGGCAAGTCTGTATGCCCTGGGGACAACTTGCCACCAGCAGTCGGGGCTGGCTGGAGCCAGCCTGCTGGGCAAGGAGGAGGCTGAAGACCATGGCACAGCAAAGGCTGACAGCATGAATGAGGAGAAGGGGGCCTGTCCCGAGGCCTGGAAGGGATTGCAAGGCAGCTGGGCCCAGCCAGCCCAGGCCACAGGACCTGCGGAGGCACATCTGGGGGAGCCACACCGAGCAGAGAGGGGCCCCATGAGGATGCCAGCCCTACCTGCAGGTCACCACATCTGCTGCTTGTTGCAGTCCAAGGCAAAAATGGACTTCCTCCTAATCATGGACTTTATGGTGACGTTTAATCCTAATACGCCTACACTATGTTTTTTCTGATAACGTGTGAACTCTAACATTAGTACATCTTTTTTGACAATTGCCCTGTTTTGTTCAGTCAAGGTAAATAAATAATGATGGAGTTGAGTAACTCAGCTTGTCTTGAGTAGTGTGGTATGAATAGCATTTTACTCTTTCAACAATGAAGTACAAAACAAATTTTGTATTTATGAATGACAAAATAAACCTAAAATAAAAATATAAAAGTCATTCCTTATACAAGAATTTCAGATAATATATCCACAGAGAACATCAAAATACAACCTGTAACACACCCTTCATTAAACAACGGATTTAGGCAATGATCATCAAGGAATGCTTAAACAGTTGGGTAAAAGCTGGATGGTGAAACTAAAAATAATTCATGAATCATGTTGAAACAATTGATCAATCTTGCTCAGATGGGACAATCATATATATTATATAACTTCATCAAAAGATGCTTTAAGATGTACATACTCCCTCCTCGTGTGAGGTAGAGAAACCATAAAAACAACAGCCACATCCAAATCCTAGAACAATGTGGAAAATATCACAAGACACATTTCGTTCAACAAATAATCAACATAAAAATAAATGGAAAAGAACTAGTATCAACTTGTAAAACCACATAAGACGTACTAGGCAAATGCAAGTGTGTGGATGTCATTTGGATTTAGCTTTGAATAAACAAACTATGTATAAAAAATAAATCATGATATAGATGTTATTAAGCAAACATGGTTCATTTTGCAATTATAATGATGTCACTCTAGTTGTGTTCAAATGCTATGTTTATTAGAAACGTACACTGAGTTATTTGTGGGTGGAATGGCATGCAGTGGTTGTAAGTGGTGAAATAAACGAAACCCAACTGGCAAAAATTGATGGAAATTTAGTATACTGCTATCACTCGGTTGCATTTGATTGAAAAATTTTCATAATCAAATATTAACATATTAAACTATTTCTCTGAACACACAGAAGACATTTCTATCAAACTGACATGTCTCAAAATGCCATAAAGGACAGATAATATGTTGAATGGCAAATCTGTATTCTAAGTGGCAATCATCGAGACAGGTTCAATCCCACAAGATGAGTTTTAACATAAATAAATGCCGTAGCAAATGTTCAGAATGAAGGTGACGGTGGGGACAGAAGTTTAGCCCATCTCTCCCACGACATCAGGTGAGTGGGAGGGGGCTCTGGATCTTTCCCCACGTGGATTATTGATGTGGATAGATAGCTGGAGACGTGCAGCGAATTTGTGGATTGCTGTATTTGAGGTGTCATTCAAAATCAAAGATTCTGCTATAGAGTTTTCCCCTGCCCAGCCAAGCAGGCCAGCAGCCGGCCCCTCCCTCACGGAGGACAGCAGTTTGCCATTCACAAAACCTAATTGATGAAAATTTTGGTGAAACGTGTATTCCTGAGTTTGGCGACTAGAAAGGGGTGCTGCTTGGAGCCATAGAGGGCTAGGCAGCCCAAAGAAGAATTGAGGGCAGGGAATCCCGCTGGGAAACAGAGATTTTGAATTGTCCGAAATGGTGGACACCTTTTCCCCAGTTCATCAGGAGTAATTAAACAGACTGTACCATCCCTTGGGGGGAATCCTGGTGAGGTCTGGCGGTTCAGGCTCTGTGGGGAACAGGGCCTCAATGGAGACAGTCTGAGCTGTGGGCATTGGGGAAGAAAGTCCCCAAGCACTGCAGCTGCGGGAACAGCGGCAGTCTGGAGTGGCAGCAGCAGTGGCAGCGGCCAAAGCTGTGGCACAGGCGAAAGCCAGCCCCTCTCCCACAGCTGATTGCAGTTGCCAGATTGTGGGAGAAGGTGGGAGCAGAGTGGAAAGATCTGTGAAGCATGGACTCCTGCATCGAGTTTGGAGGTCGGATAGGCGTGCCATTGGAACAGAACACCTAAAGTGAGGCAACATTTAGGAAACAAACTGTTAAAGTAACTCCTAAAATGGAGACCAGCCAGGTAGAGTGGTTACCATAGTAACAAAGTAAACAGTGAACCAGGTATAAGCCAGGGCACCACACACAGCGCCACCTGTAGTCCAGAAAGTACAATGAATTATAAATTTATGTCTACTAAAGTTGACATCTACCTCAAACATATAGATGTGTGTTTCTATACATACACAAGAATAATATATTTGAGGTTGGTGTTTGTTTTTTTTTTCTGTGTGTGGTTTTTTTTTTTTTTTAATTCTATTTCATCCTTTTCTCGGAGGAGCTATTGTTAATAATTTTTTTATTTTACTTTTTTCTTATTTTATTTTTATTTCTTCTCTTTTTAATTTTATTTTTCTTTTTCCTTTCTTCTTTTTGTAATTCCTTTACAAACACTACTTTATTTTTTTTCTCTCTCTTCCTCTTCTTCCCTTCTTATGGTTTCTGAGAGTGCTCACATCAGATTTTTTAGAGGCTTTCTTTTTCCTAATTATTTTACCAGCACCATTATTTTTATTGTAGAGTTTTTGTTGTTATTGTTGTTTGTTTGTTTGTTTTGTTTTATATGTATGTCTATGTGTTTCTGACTGCGTGCATGTGATTGGTGCTCCAAATGTTTTCCTTGCCACCTTGATCCTTCAGTCTACCCCCTCCCCCGCCCTGGCAGTCTAGAAGTTCATCTCATCCAGAATCCAGATTGTCTGCATTTCTTAGCTAGGACCAGGCATTGCATAGACGGTGGCTTTACTGCTGTGCTGTTCCTGTGAATCCAGTAACTTTACAGTAAGACATAAAGGGAAAGGTGACTGTCCTGGACCAAAGAAAAAGAGTATCTCAGCAGCAGACAGAGGCTAGGGTTCCTGCACTGCGGGTGGAGGCTTGGAAGCTGCTGAGGTGCACGAACCTAAGAGGAGGCACCTGCAACCCAATTTCAGCATTAGGAGAGTGATCCTGCTGGGGTCTCACTCTGGAGAGTCATCTCCCCATCTCTGTGGCCTTCCAGAGGGAGCCATACCTCTCCCTATAGGGATTCTAGTACTGCAGATCAGTGGCAACAAAGGCTCAGTGGCTGAGGGAGAAACACTTTTGCTGTCTGGATATCCTCAGGTTTGAACTGAGCTCAGGTAGAACTTTCTTCAGCTGCCATTGAGCACCTGAGGCAGGCAGACCTCAGCCTCCCCTGCTGGATGGTGGCAGACTGTGGTAACCACGAGGAGGAGGCAAC